>APFE030577977.1:0-10075 GCA_000404065.3 Pinus taeda
CATGTGGGCATGAATTCTGAGTAATGATACATCAAGGTATTCAAAAGGAAAGAATTTAAAGGGATTGATCAGAGTTTAATACCTAAAGGAAGTCAGAGCATGAGTAACCATGAATTCTTAGTAATAAGTATTAAAACATTGAAGAAAAACATCCAAAGATAGGACCCAAGAACTCAATTCACCATAGTTTAACACTTAAAGGAAGTCAGAGCATGTTTCTCCATGAATTCTGAGTAATAAGCATTAAGACTATGGAAGTAAAGCATATCAAAGATAAAATGTGAAGCTCACTGAAGTACACTAAGAATCTCAGCTTCAGAAAAGTCCAACTGCTCCTGTATATATCAATCTCTGCATAGCATTTACAAAAGTAGTCTTTTTCTCTAACCTTTTCCAACTCAAATACATTAGTTCTTCTCCCGTATATAGAGTTCATGTATATTCCTTCCTCCAGCATGAGGGGAATTCGAAATCCTCCTAATTTGACACCTATTGACACTTAAGACTAACTATTTAATACAAAGGACAGCTAACTAGGAGTCCTAGAGACCTAATACAACTAGGAGTGTAACTCCTTATTATGATTACAACAACCTCATCTAAACATTTAAAACACTCTTTTACACCTAAAACTCCATGAAGTTGAACTTGATGGTGCTCATAACCTTCCAGCTGGCCCTTGATGACTCATCCTTTTGATGTTCCTAGAAAATAGGAGACTGTCCCTTGCTCTGTTCTGGCTGAAAAATGGGTCTTGGGACAGAACTCATAACTTCTCACAAAAAACTTATTTGGAAAAACGGAAGGAGCCTTTTGTGAACCAACCCATGCTGAACAAAAACCTCTCTTGGTGTTTTGAAACACCTTCCCTACCTCCCAGAATGTGTCTTTGAAAAACAGGTGTAAAACAGAGAAATATGCTTGTGAAAAACTTGCACCTACAGCAGTTTCGTAGCGCAAGTTTAGTCACCCATTTCTCCCAGCTCATAATTCATTTGAAGAAACTGAAACAGTTTTTTCTAGTTCAGTGTGTTAGGAATAAAAACCTCTTTCACTTTTCCAAAATATTCTTTCAGTTGCTCTGGGGACCTCCTGGAAGTTGACTACTTAAAACAATTTTTCTCCTGAAAAAGGTTGCTTCAGTGATTTCGTAGCGCAAGGTTTGGTATGTGTATATGTCTTCATTTCTTGAATTTACCTTTTGATTAGGGCTCAAACTTCTCAAGTGATCTTATTACACCTCTGCAGCAACATCCTTTTCAAAATAATCCTCTCTTTCTTTCAAGGTAGATCCTCAAAAACAAAACTGTCACCTTCAGCAGTTTCGTAGCGCGCTATGAAACTGTTGTGTGAGTCAAAAACACATAGTTCTCTTTTTTTAAATTGTCTTTCTTGGGATTTCAGTGACTACAGATATAACCTCTGGAGAGATTGGTAATTCAAGCACTCCAACCTTTGAGTTAAATCCTGTGAAATTGGAAGCAAATTCTTTGGTGACTTGCATTTGACCTCCTTGAAGTTTTTCGCAGAATCTCCAACAGCCAACCTGTTTGAAAGCTTATTCAATATTAGACACCTGCCTGACCTATGATCTTTCTTTTCTGTAAACAACTCCATGGAATTCTTGCAAGATGAAAATTGAAATAGCTTGCACCATCTTAATCTTGATCATTGCCTCGCTTGAAATGAAAAGGGAAGCTACTTCACTTGGACTTCAAAGAATTTTGATTAAGTGCTTGTCAATTTGCTTCTCATAGATGAACCCATACATAATCATAACTGAAAATACTTGGCTCCTTTTTTGAAATTTGAAACTTGAGTGCACCAAGACACCTAACGAACCTAATGATAAGAATGAGCAGTGGAATGTGATAGGCAAGGTGTGTGGATTGACAATTGATGATGAAAATCTAACAAATTCTAGTAGATTTGACAGTTGGATGACATTTGACACGGATCTGCATGAATCCCTGATTTCGTAGCGCAACCAGTGCAAATTCTGGGTTTTGCGCTACGAAAACTCCTAGACTGGGTTTTGCGCTACGAAAACACCTAGACAGTTTCGCTGCGCATAAGAACTTTGAAATAGGATTGATATATAGAGCTTAGGAGTGATGTGAGACTAGTGATGGATGAAAACAGAGTGTTGACCTTTATTTAAACATACCAACAAGACTCCTAAGACTTAGACACTAAAGCAAACATGGAAAAATTAAACCCGGACTAACACCTAACCTTTACAATCAAACTAATGTGAACAATTTAGAAATTATTTCCTAAGTGATAACAGCTTCCATGAAATCATGAGTTCAATTCTACTTAAAACAATTGTAGAACGCTTCTATATTCACCATCAATTTAGGCTACTAATAATTCCTCCTAATTGATATGAATGATTTATTTATAAAAACCCACTTTTGCAACACTTCTATATTGTCACCATCAATTTAATCTACTAATACTAATGACCTAATAATTCTAAGAATGAATCATTTATGATAACCCTCATAACCCACTTTCACAACACTTCAATACTATCACCATCAATTTAGTCTACTAATAATGACCTCCTATTAAAAAATAAAATTAATAAAAAAATTGAACCTTCCATTTTGAGAAAGAGAAAACGACACATCAAATAAAAAGAAAAAATTGGCACATCAAACAAAAAGTTTCCTATTACCAAATGAGTGGAAAATTTCTCTTAGATATTTCAGGAAAACGTGTGAAAAATTCCTCATAGAAGGACATTTCTTTTAAATTAATGCCATTGGTATACACTATGTGGCCCCCTCGAGAGACTTGACAAATATAGCTGTCACTATTTTGGGATGTTAACGGAAAATTTACTAAAATTGAAATTGCAACTTGACTCATTGTACCTTTCTTTGATGTGGTATTTCAAATTTCATTAAAAAGAATTTAATTAATGTCACTTGTCCTTCTTCGTATTTGAGTGGAAATGCACGCGTGATAGTTTAGTAAACCAACTCCCATCGACTCCACAAAAACTGGAAAGCCAATTTGCCACACCCACTTCATGAATTCAAAGTCAATTTATGCATCAAATTTCATTTTGCAATAAATATGTAAGCGACATATACTTATAAGGCGGTGAAATTGAAATTGAAAGGAAGATGTTTGACATAATTATAATGTGGCTTTTGAAATAAATTAACTTGTTCGGAGAAATGGAAATGGAAAGGAAGATGTTTGACATAATTATAATGCGGGTTTTGAAATAAATTAACTTAGTCAAGTTTGTGATTTGGTTCGATTATAGTAGTTTTGTCTGTGTTTAAATTTTTGGAGGCGTCATTTATATGCTCGTAGTGTAGGAGGATACAAGTAATATGAAAGCAAGTTTTATCATCAACTCTCGCCTCTGGAGTTTTGGTATTTAGAATTGATTTGCAGTAGTCTCACCTGTGTTATATAATTTTTTTTAGGTGAATCTGTATGAACCTTTGAACAATATGTTTTACATAAAATTTCATATCACAACCATTAACAATCAAGATACCTCTAGAAATAATAATTAATAAAAAAATTCTTTGAATAGGAATTATATTTATTTATTTACAATAAATCTTTAACAAAATGTTGAAAACTACAATTTTTAATAATGTCAAATAAATTATAAAAGGCATAAACTCTAAATGGAAGAATCTTATCCCTAACTTGAAGTTAGGGTTGAGAGTGCACACTTTGCTAGATAAAATTGAGTTATCTAAAAAAAGAGGAAGCCTTGTTGGGCCATAACATTTTCCTCATTATTATATTTCAATGTTTTTTAGCGCATTTAAAAGAGAATTTGCAAACTACGCCAAAAGCCTGGCCATTTGGCTTTGGAATGTTGAAAAAACACATGGAAAGGCCTTGAAAAACCCACTATGATTTCAAGACTTGAGATTTGCTAATATTGATATTATTTGGCCTAGGGCATCCACTTAGATCAATCCTTCTCCCTTACGTAGCAATGATTTGCATTGTGTCAAGTTCTTGTACTAGTAATGATCCGGATTTAAACAGGAACGCAACAAATTACAGAGATAATCTTAAACACAAAGATGCAGCGGAAATAATACTTCATTTCATTAATGGAAAATACTGAAACATGCTTACAATCAGAAATAGAAATAAACTAGCTAGGGCGATGGTAGCTTATCTCTCAGAAGAGATGTGATGGCTACATGTCTCTGAACTGTGTTACAATGAGGCTCGAATGCCTATTTATTGTTGAGAAACAATGAAAAACCCTTCACATTCCAAAACCTAACCCTAGGAGATGAAACGCCAAACTGTGGGCCCCGTTTGGGGGTAAGCTGGTACATCAACTTCCCGAGGTCGTAACTTTAGCATATGATCTCCGTTTGACGCGTACAATAGCTCATTAGAAAGATCTATTCGAGCACTATCATTGTTGGAACGGGCAACATGGTCCATTCCATGGACCCATGTTGCCCCCGGATTCCCCAAAAAACGTCGTTTAGGGCCTCAAAACGGCTCCGGAAGTTCAGGACCCGAAAAACTGCTAAAAATAGTAAGTTGTGCTACAATTAAGGAAACTGAAAATGCTGAGAAAGACAATGGTGGGGGTCCAGGTGGACTTGGCAGGTGGCCAGCAATATCCACCTGGATCAAGTAAATGGGGGGATTTCTATCAGATTTAATCATTGATGAACCTCTTGTGTTTTTTTAACAACCTAAAAGAGTTGTATAATTGTAGGTGGGTGTTCTTCAGCTTGGTATCCATGATCTTGTCTATGAAGTGAAGAGGCATTCTCCTTCCTTAGTTTCCTCTAGTTCCTCTCATTGAACCTTTGTAATAACAATAACAAGATTAGATATCATGTTGATGATCTATTTTCTACTATTCATCATAGTTAGTGATGTCAAAGTTGAATTAAAGTTTGAGGCTTCTACATCTACAAATAAAAATTGTCAAGTTGTGTGCCACTCCATTTGTATATGTTCTCTTTCAACTTCACGTTCTTCTTTACATGTTGCTCAAACCAATTGCCTCAAAGTTGGTTATCATTGCTATATCCTTTTTTGTGAGAGTAAGTGTTACCTTTACCTTTCTTTTTCTATGGTGAATTTTTTGACCCAAACTATTTCCTATCTTTCTGCTCTCAATCCTAACAACATTATAGTGAGGGGCTCTTTACAAAGAGGTGTCTATAATCACCATTTCAATTTGGATATATTTATGTAGGTCACAGCAACATTTTAAAATCTGGCGTTATTTGAATCCTTGATACTCAATGTTGCACACATAAGGTATGGATGATGTTGGTGTACTTCAACATAGTGTGATCTTTACATATGTGTAAGGTAATTGTCAAATCTTATGTATTTCTTTTCATAGTTACCAATAGAGTGATACTCCTCTTTGGGGATATTGGGGAATTATCATGTAATTTCTAGATCACGTAGACAATACGTGCTTTAAGGAATTATTGTGCTATGTCTAGATCACCTAGTGTTGGAATGTGTTGCTTTGGAAGGTAATAATCTCTAAGTTATATGGGAAGAAATTGTAATCTTATGTAAAAGAGTTATATCTGGCATTTGTCATGGAGTAGAAAACCTTTCTAACCATTTGTTATATAAAGACTCTTGAAATTACATTATCCCAAATGTATTATTAGGATGTAATTTGTCCATATTTCTTGTTATATAATAGAGGTAAGGGAGACCCAAGAAACACACAATGAATATGGAAGTCTTATCTTTGCAAATGGTAAATTATTTGTGAAGGTGTTCTTGAGTGTAAGATTGGATATTTCTGAACAAAGGCACTATTACCTTCCCATGGATGTTTCTCCGATTGGGGATTTTACCACATATATCTGGTGCACTCTTTCTTTTATCACTTGTCTCCTTCTTACATTGATTGAATGTTGTTTATGTATGCATAAGATGATAGCTTAGTAAGGTTCTGATTTTTATATTATTGTATGTTGATTCATATTTTCAATATTCTAACACCTAGATAATAGAAAATGTGGGTTTTTCACTAAGGTTGTCACCTCTATAATAAAATTTTGAAAGGTGTCATCATGCTTAGATCAATTAACTAGGGAATAATATCTTGTGTTAGTGCTAGCAAATTAAGTTGGTTGTTCCAAACATTTGATAAATGAGTGGCTATGATAATGTTCTTGTATTCAAAATACTCTTTAACAAAAGCAAGACATTAATGAGTTTAGACTTCTGTGATCCATCTAGATTGTGAGAATAATTTCGGCAAAATCACATAACAAATCATTTGTCGACGCGTTTCGAACCAACCAATGTGGTTCATCGTCAGGACAAGTTGAAGATCCTAGATGTTAGAGGTCCTGTTTGACCGTTTGTCAGTCAATATAACTGTTGGAATTACCTGTTGTCCCTATATAACTCATTGCTCAGATCAGATCTTCAACTTGTCCTGACGATGAACCACACTGGTTGGTTCAAAACGCGTCGACAAATGATTTGTTATGTGATTTTTCCGAAATTATTCTCACAAAAAAGTAAGACATTTCAAAATTTTACCCCTCCCTCATCTTTTCTTTTTCACTCAAAAAAAGTTCGAACCTCCATGCCTTTGTTTACCAAGTGTTCAATCTTGCAATCACCAGCTCTTACAAAGCTTGCAAAGAATGTAACATGGGTATGTTTGCTAGCATCATTATCTGAGGTACAATGAATCAATTTTAACTTAAGATTTTTTTTTCTTTCAAATTAAAAGTTTGAACTTCATAATTTTTTTGGTTTAAATTCTCTAGATAATCATAAATTACTTGTCAATTTTGACTTGCAAAAATCCAAAACTCCTAGACTATATGCCTCCAATGGCACGCATGGCACCTATAGTGCCTACTAGTGAGTTTGAACTCAATTTAACTTAAAATTAAATAAGCAAGTTAAAATTACTTGCATAATCGAATAATAATGTTTTAAAAAACAATTCTACCTCGTACATTGGAAAAATAAATAAGCAAGTTAAAATTACTTGCATAATCGCATAATAATATTTAAAAAAAACAATTCTACCTCGTACATTGGAAAAATAAAGCCTCACCTTGAAGATTAATTTTTTTTAACAATAATAATTAAAGCATACACTCTTAACCTTTAAAAATTATTAAAAATAAGCCCAAAAACTCTCAAAGTAAATAAAATAGTAAAAATATCTTTTGTTAAGGGTAAATCCTATTCATAATATAATTATAATAAATAAATAAATAAACAAAATCCCAACTTACTTTGCAAGAAAGGCCAGTGATAATCTTGCCTTGGCTCTTTCTAAAACCTAGATTCGTTAGAGGGAAAAAGTGGATGGCCAAAATCATGTAATTAAACAAATTAACACGCGATTCCTTCCTTTGTTTCAGAGAATTGCATTATGCCATAAGACAGGTTGCTTAGTGGTGGGGACATATGTTTCCAAACGGTCATATTTGTCTTTTTCAAATATCTAACCACCCACGAAGTATCCATGCATGTACGGACAAAGGTGTTGGAGTACCATTCTCGGACCTTCGTTAATGTTACATGCAAATTAGGTTGAAGCTCCGAAAACAAAACAACTTTTTAAAAAATGTATCAATATCATTGCCAAGTTTCTATATGAAAAACAAGTGAAATTCATTAAAATAATAATAATAGGTTTAAATTAATGTTATAAATAAATTAATAATTTAGAAAATTGTTTATTTTGTTTATTAAATTTATTATTTATTTTTATCACATTTATGTATTTTAAAAAATCTAAAAGAATTATTTAAAATAATTAAAATGTTAAATTTTATAATTGGATAAAATAATATTATTTTAAGGAATTATATACTTTTTGTTTCTTCTAAATTCTACAACGTAAAAAAAATTAAAAATATTAAAAACCTTATACTTCATCATCCATATTTCAAGAGAATAAATTTAATTAGTTACTCTATAATCTATAACTTTAATACAAGTTACCATTATAATTAGCTCAAATTCCATAAATTGAAGCTTGCATAGATATATTACAAAACTAATTACATCAAAGATTAAATTTTTCGACAAAGGAAGTATTTTAAAATTAAACCAATATGAAATTAACTTTAAAAAACATGATAATCATTGGTTTATATGCTCACTTAAGCAACATACAAAACACAACAGACAAATTAGGGGTATAGAAGAGATTTTTCACTATTTTCTTCTTAAATATAGTTATTATTAAAAACCATTTTTCTTCGTACTAAAGCTAATCACAAGCAGAAATTATCTTTTAAATAAGAATTTAGTGAATTATTTTTAAATCACTTAGCAAAAAATAACTATAACTTTGAAATATAACATAAACTCTTTGTTTTAGAATCATACGACACACAATGTTTTAAGACTCACAAAACTTTGAAAATTACATATTTATTCAAGTTATATGTATTTCTAAAAGATTAAGTCCAATCATATTCTTAATTATACTTATCTTTGACATGCAAATGATATTTTCCTATATGGATTATTTTGCTAAGGTTTAGTGCGTGTAATTATATGTTGACTGCAATCCAAACTGAGGTATGTTTGAAAAAATTATCTACTGGCATGTGTTTTAAATGGAAATTAAAATTGTTAAAATAATAATAATAATTCAAATTAAAAACAATATATTATATAATCAATTTAGATTATAGCAAAATTTAATAATAATTAAAATTAAAAAAATTTGTGAATTTATGATGGTATTATTTCAGAATGGAAAAATATCAATGTACACCAGCTAAATATCCATAGTTTAAACATAATTCACCATAGGTGATTTCAATCTGCCACAAGGGAAACCATATATTTTAACCGCCCACAAAGGAAATAGATTGTCCAAAGTAAAACCAACTACCGCAAAATAGGTTTATCTACTACTAAACTGCAATAAAATGAGTTATTATCATGTATAACAAGAAGTCGGGAATTTGAAGAAGTCATTGGAGCGGGGTCTTTGGCACTAGACCTTAGAGGAGCTACAATATTTGCATCACATTGAAGGTGGCTCTCTAGATGGGTTATGCAAACATGTTGATGACACTGGGCATGCTTAATTTCATTCAAAGTAGAGAAGATGTCATATCGCTCCTCTTGTTTTTCTTTCACTACCTTGCCCAAGAGGGTCTTCATCTACTAGTGTAGGGAGATGGAGTTGATGAAACACATCACCTAAATATCGGGGATGTGCTCACTATACCAACCCAAATTCCATGGTACAGTTAGAGAAATGGGGTAATAAAAAAAAATTGACTTTTCTCTGGATTTCCCAAACTTGAAACAAATGGCACCATTGCACTCGTCTCGATGAGTCTTTTCCAGTGATGTAAAATTTTACTCAATTTGGACTCATGGATCACAGCTTATGGTCCCCTAAAGTTTTATCAATTTTAATGTGTCATTTTCTCTTCTCTGCCACGTGGCATACACATGGTCTTCACGCGGCACATTTACCACTTCACCACATCGCTCGGCCGCGAGGTGCACTTAATGCCATGTCCTTGTATTACCCTACCACCACACTGGGCATAATCATCAAGATACTTATATAAAACACTATAGTTATGTGCATAACACATGCATCACTCGACTTGTGGTCCCAACCATCTGATGACTCGTAATACTTCTATTAATCAATGGCTCCCTACAGTTGCACTACCCCCCCCCCCTCCTTCCTGTTGATGCCAAGGCAGGGGCATTCCGCTATCACAGACCAAAATTGTGGTTTCGACAATCAATTAATTGGTCCTTTGCTCATCTCAACATCCAAGAATGCATGACAAATAATGTTAACCCCCATTACCTACTGATATCATAGGGAGAGAGTGGCGCAATTGATTTGGACTATTTATTTTATTGTCTGGTCATCATTGTTTGTTGATGAAGGGCCTCCACCTAACGGTCGATCTAGTGCATTAAATATCCATTGTCCAATTAGAGTTGAACTCTCAATATTGCAAATACATGGGAACCAACCCTAACCTTCTAACCCCCGACTCGAAGGTCGATCTGACTTAATGAACTTGCAAAACTTATATCTAGCCAAGTCTTGACCTCG
>APFE030578005.1:5910-30229 GCA_000404065.3 Pinus taeda
TGAAGGCTCCTCGAAATAAACCGAGGTTTACCAACAAGTGACCCCAGGCTCCTCGACAATAATCCGAGGTTTACCGTTTGTAATACGTGAATATCTCGCGTTGTTCCCAATGAGGAAGGATTGATTCCCACACTGGTTCGGACACGATCTCGTGCTTCTCCTTTAAGAGGAGCTTTCCCAGAGCATAAATGTAACAATTGGATTTCTCCTACCGCAAGATAAAACTACTTGTTTGTTTTACTTATCTTGGAGAGTTAATTACTCCCTACTCCAAGATACTAGCCTAAGATATATTTGTGTATTAGAGCCCTAGAAACAAAAAAATTTCTAGATTGATTTTATATTAAGCATGATTTTTAGTGGTTTTTTATTAAGTCAAAAGGTGATGGAGATGAAACTTATGGTGTAAAGACTCGACACAAAATCACTATAAAAATGCACTTCAGATGACTAACTAATCTTTTCTCTTCAATTAAGTTCTAGTTAAGAAAGAGTTGGAGGATGAAAATACTTTTAAAAACACAAATATTTCTTTAACGATCAAATCAAAAGAAGAGTATTCGTTTCAATACACTAAAAAACGAGACAACTAATTATTTTCATAAGAATTTCTCTTTTCATTCGAAAACTCAAATGCTACTAAGAACGATATTTTTCAAAAGAGACCTTTCATTTTCTTTTAACAAACATTAAAAACTATAACTAAAGCAATCTTTGAGAAAACTATTTAATGAAGCAACTTAAGATCTATAAACTAACAAAACCCTATTTGAAGTAAAAAGCTCACAAACGTGTTTTTGAGGATGTTTTACTTGGTCACAAGCAAACCAAGGACTAATTTGTTCAGAATCACAAATAAGTCAAGAACAACCAATCTTGCATTCCTTTTTTAAAAATGAAAATCCAACTTTCAACCACAAGTGTATCGAAGTTTTGTAAAGAGAAATATCAAAGAGGATTTCTCAACAAGGGGAGATTTCAAACGTGGTCTGACTCTCAAGAAGACTGGTAGACACTAAGGTGATCTGAACTCCCTACAACCTCTAAGCTCAGAGCCACTACACAACCAAATCGAAAAACAAACCCAACAAGCAAAACTTCTAGGAATTTCACCTAAAACCCTAATGCTAATGAAACAAACCAAGGAAAGATTTCAACCAGTCACATGCAGGTATGAGCAGAGGATAATTACTAGAAAAACAAAATAAAATTAACTAAAAGAGAAAAAGGCAAAATTTTCAAAAATTTAGCAGGGTACGCAGGGGAAGAGCTCACCCAGGTGCGGGTACGCTCTGTGCACAAAAACAAAGCGCGTACAGGTACGCACTGTGATATAAGCACAGGTTGCGGAATTCAACTAAAGTAATGAAAAATAAAAAAAAAGCTAAATCAACTAAGTCTACCCAAAGGCACACACAAAAAGCCAAAAACAGAAACCAAAAAACAAGTTTCTCAAGTCAAAGAAAAACGAGGAAAACAATCAAGTCCCCAGAGGAGTCACCATTTTGTCATGCTGAATCAGTCGATTTTGCAGACAAGACAGACCTTACTAGAATCTAATGAAGACCTAATGACAAACAAACCAACCAGACACTATCTTTCTCTAAATGTGCTTTATAAATAATGGCAAACAAATGTGTTTAAGGCCTACCTCATGTCCAACGCAAGTTCGGAGATGCCTTCGATCCTTTGATCCAAGTAAGTTCCTTTGTCGCAAACCTGCAAGCACAAACAAGACAAACGATTAAATAGCACTTGAATATCCAATATTATAAAACATATTTAACATGAAAGTCAAGGAGCCCATGAAACAAATAACATAAGATACTTGTTGAGAAAAATGAGCTTGATTGTATTAATTCAAAAGGAAAAGAACCTTACAACCTTTGCCTTAACGCTGTACAAGCTCCTTCCAGGGTCCAACAAGAAGTCTCCTCTACTTTGACAAGCTTCACTCACTCCCTAATGGGGCCAAAAAGGTATGTGATCTCTCCTCTTAAGCTCAAATAGGAAGTCTTGATTTCACTAGCATTTACCCTCAAAAGTTCAGCTTCTAACCTCTCTGGCCACTGACCCAATGCCTCAATTTATAGTGCAATGGAGATCAGTTACCAGCTCCTCCTTCAAAGGGATAGAGTTCTCCTTCAAAGGGATAGCTCCTCTCAACAAGGGATTAGTTCCTCCTATGATGGGATGCATGAACCACTTGGAGCGAACAATCCACGTAACAAATGCTTCTAGAAAACTATAGAATTCCAAGATGAGTTTTTTAAGATAAAGATTGTGCCTTTTGACTTTTACATGGGTACACACACTCCCCTTTACATACAGAGCGTATAAGTACGCAGATAACTTGAACAAAAGGTGCAGGCCCGCAGGCAAAAGCAAGAGAAAGTGCGGAACCAGAGTTACATTGCCTTTTTGATGTCTTTCTCTCATTTCTCAAGCCTGTTTTGAAGAGCTGAGGTTTAAGACTTGCTTAGGAAGTTGGTATAGGTAATGATAGGCCTACATCGACTGTAAATAATCAAGGTGATGATATTTTTGTGTAACACCACCTTTCCATCACCTTCCTGCAACTACTCATTCCGCCACCCAACCGTTTCTGCCATTTGTCCTTTCCCGCCCTACAGTTGGTCAAAACTCTTCAAAATTAATGAAGGTTCCAACAGAGATGAAGGGTTACCTTGAGGTAATGAGGTCCCTAACAAAGTGGCTCTATTAGATTCCTATAGTTATAATGATTAAATTTACTCTTTCTATTGTTGATAGAGACTTAGGTCAAATTATTATATTTTCAAATAAAATTTGACATATCTCTCAATTGTAAAATGGTTCCAAGTTATTGTCTAGGTGTCATTGCTACTCCCTCCACCGATTTAAGGTCAAAAACAACCATCATGGTCATGTCATCCACTATGGTAATCATCATGGGATTTATCAATTAGGGAATACATTTTTTCAAAAAGAATAAAAGCACATCTACATCACATGGAGATGTAACATTTCCTATTGAAGAAACATTGTTGCAATACAAATCACATCATTAGTCACTTTGTCAAAGAACACATGATGTCATTCCACTATGAAGCCAAAAATTGATTTTCCAAGTTATAAGGAGTATCAAAACATTTCAAAACTTCATTGTATCCTTCCAAAAGTTCCAATAGCTCCTCTCTACTACTTTAATACTCGTCATAGCTATCAGACATTTGAATTTTTCCACCACTGCACTTTTCATCTATTTGTTGTGTTTCTAGAGAAAGGTTGTTACATTTTTCATTTGGAGATAAAAGAAAGGAAGAACAGGTTCATTTGTAGTTTCAAATTCTTCGAATCTTCTATAAACAAGTAATTCAAGCTTCATAAACCCTTTATGCAGTCTCTCTTTCCTCAGAGATAGACTAAAAATCCATTTCTAAGGTTTTGTTGTGTTTTTGATGTGTTTTCTCCTTTAATGGTCTCTAGCTTCTTTTGAGAGGAAATATCCTTGTTTATAAGTCTACATATCCTTTATTACCCTCATTAAACATTCCCCACCATTCCCTTTACTTAAATTCCCTCATTTCACCATTTTCCCCAAAAAACCTAGCTTTCTGCTGCATTTTTGCCCTAAGTCTGTGTTTCACTCTTTTCACCCCTTTTTTCTCACTCTTTTTGAGAAATTACAATTCCATTATCTTCCTAATCTCTATCACTACCCCCCATAATATTGTCATAATTTTTCCTACCTCCCTTTCCCCTCATTCTCTTCCATTAAGTTGTTGTGATTTTAACTCTGTTTTGCTAATCAAAACCTGTGCGCTTTCCTTGTTTGAGACTAGGGTTTTATTAAAGTGAATATTAAAAACATGGTGAAGACCAAGGATAGAAGGAGGTCAATTCATTAGAGTTCATCAGAAAATCATTTGAGCAAGCAGGTTATCTAGGGTTTTGTCAAAAAGTGCAAGAGGTGGGCTATCATCATGATTTAACAAGCCTATTTTCCATTAACTTCAAGAAGAACAAAGCCACTATAGTAGGGGTGAACTTTCCAGTATTAGAAGAGGTCAACTACTATCCCTAATCAAGGTGAAATATGGTTCAAAGGAATGGAATTGGATCTAGAGCACTATAAAATGTATTTGACGCCACAATATAAGGATTATCCTTCACACATATTTCCTTTTAGGTGGTTGTTACATAAGTACATCCCTTTAATGAAGACCATCCAGAAGTACTTCACTTGTGAAGGCAGGTTTAGCATGCTTTACGAATATCACATCAGGTTACTAATTCACTTCACCTCTAAGAAGCCTCTAAACCTACCTAACTATCTTTTCAAAAGCTTGGTGAAGATGAAAGAAAAGGTGCAATCTAAAGGAAGAGATTATCAAGATAGCAACTTTCATCATGCCTTAGGGAAAATGATAGCCATCCACCAACTAGGACAAATCAATATGTCATGGGAAAGTTTCTTGGAGGAAGTTGCTCTTCTACCTGTCTGAATGATCTGTTTTTGTATGATTAGTTTTGTTGTGCTAATAAAAATTACAGATTTATAAACATGTGCTTGCTTCTTTCTTTTTTTGCTGAGGTTTCCTTAGTTGTTGATGCTTACAAACAGGTAAATTTCCTTAAGTTAAACAAGACATTCATGAGCAAAATAACTTCAAAAATGAATAATAAACATAAAACATGTACAATGCAACAAACCATCAAAGAGACACATTAACACTGTGTTTTTATGAAGGAGTTCACCCCTCCTGGGCTACGTTGACTTTGGACTTGACCATACATTATTTAAAAATGTGTCATTGTATATAGTTCGATGCCTTTGGATTATTACGGATTTGGTTTAAGTGTTTATATATATGGATTAAAATTAAATTAAATGTATTTAATGTGTGTGTGTGTGTGTGTGTATATATATATGTCTATATGTATTATATTATATATATATATATATATATATATATATATATATATATATATAATAATAAAAACTATATAATATAAATACTAATTATATATATAATATATAATAATATTTAAACACAAATAATTTCAAATTTCACCTTAAGACCACTTAAGCAATTTCACCTTCACATAACCAAACTAGCGAATCCAGAGGTGACACTTGTCACAGTCCCATTGGGTGAAAACTAAAGAAGATTCCCCTTGTTGACTGGACTGCTAACTGGACTGCCATGTCATCATTTTGTCCTATTTTGCGATTTTTTTAGATGTTTAGGAAAATGAACAGTAGGCCTTTTCTCCTTCATCCAGACTCCATTTTTAGTGAAACGAATTGCGTCGCGATCCCTTGACGAGGCAAGGGCAGTGATATAGTTTTCAAGCCAATTTGAGAACTTTGATTTTGTAGCTAAATATTGAGCACCTGATCATTCCTCTCTACTAGAAGCCTTTTGGACCCCAAAAGATATTACTATCTAACAAGTAGATGAGGGTACCACCCCCTCACCTTTCCAAGCTCAATCCAATTGGCTTTTGACAAATTTGTTTCCTTCTCCTCTCTAAGGAAATCAACATTCACTTGCCTTGAGGACCCTATTCTATACCTGTACTTGTCTTTGCCCTTTTTATTCTGATGTTGCATTGTTTGTTGCACCATTTTTAGTCATTCATAGAAACTCACGGTTTTGTCCATGTCACCAACAAAAGCAACATCCTTCTTACCATGTCAACATATCAAAATATAATGCAAATGGATGACAAATTTCACTACTTGGTTTACATGACTCAAGTCTGATTGTACACCTTGAAAGTATGAAATTTTCTGAACATAACTTTCATGTAAAACATAATGACACCTGAATACAATAGTTACGTAACCAATAGGCCTAAAAGACATATCAATGAACTTGTTTCTTATACCTCTTTTGTACCTTCGAATCAAGTGAAATCTTTTACAAGTATCCATCCAATGAAAGTGCATGGATCACTACGACTTAATCTTTACACCATGAAAATCTTCTAAATGAAATAAGATGGTGAAGTTTCTTGCATAAACCTGAAACTCAAATGAACCTTTCAAGTTTGAAAGAGCATAAAAAATAATTGAACTGATCTTTTGGTTTGAAGCCACACATGCCTCTTGTTGTTTTCCTCCCCACTGGAAGACTTTGCACACACATGACAATGCATGCCAAGGAGCTTCAAAAGAAGAAATGTCAACAACAACTCTCCTCCAACATTGGGTTGCTCCCAACAAACCTCTTATCAAAATGATGATCTTGGGCATTGACCAATCAACAATGGCATCCAACTTCGGGAGGCTTGCCTTCAACTCACCTCCTCCAATATCATGGCCCAAATGCATCAAAGTGAAACCCAACTTGTACTTTGATATCTTCAAAACATCAAACATTTTTCCTTCATAGATGACATGTGCAAAAGAAAACTTTCTAAACATGTTTATGCCATCCAAGTGGACAATTTCTTCAAGAAAGGACTTTTTTTCCATAATTCAAACTCATGTATGTAATATAAGTGCTACAAATAACATACAACATTAAAAGGCATACAAACCATTCTTGTTTGGTGTTATGTATATTCTTTCACTAGCCTCTTTTTACAACTTTGCTTTGGCGAAAACTACTCATTTTGTTCTCTTTCTTGAAATACTTACCATTCCTCTTTGGCACCATAACCATCAATGCACAACATGGTGTAAGGGATGATTGAATGAGCCCATTGTTCAGAAAACTTTTGCATTGCACTGGTGTCTCTACACTTTGCAATTTTGTCAACCCTTGCATGCTAACATCACAAAGAGAAACCTCTTGCTGCAAAGATATTTCATGTGAAGTTTCTTTCTCCTTGAAGGACGATTCTTTCACAACCTAAAATACTCCATCACTCTAATGAACTAAACCAACCAAATCAGAATTGAAACTTGCTTTACATGAAACAACATTTTCACAAGAAATATCATCGTTTGGCTTGAACATGAGAAGTACTAAACTTTTACTTGAATTCAATAGTCTTTTTGCTTGCCCTGCATTAACCAAAGAAGTGTTCAACCTTTTGCGATGAGCTCTCACTATATACTCCACACCATCCTTAAACAAGTGATACTTGTTTTCATGGTGGTAAAAGACTACTTTCCGGTCATATAAATATGTACTACCCAACACCACACTTGAAATATCAAGTGGTACCACATCTAACTCTACTTCGTCAACAAAATTTGCAGTGATTGAAAACTTAAACAAACATTTTCTAGTAACCTGTAAACTAGTGTCTCTTGTTATCCATCCCAAAGGGTATGGTTTATGGTGAGGTACAGTTTCAAGATTCAATATGTTGACTAATTCTTCAGATATTAGATTTGCTTATGACCCACTATAAAATAGTGTGTCAATCTTGGTGTGTTTAGATATGACCATAACATGAAATAACTCAATTCGTCTCTTTTCATTTGGAGTAGTAGTAGTGTTACAGTTTTGTGAACTAACGCTTGCAATATCTTGTTTTCCTTTGATTCTCATGGCAATGATTTTGTTTTCATCACCTGATTCAAAACCTAAATCTTCTTGAGTGATAGCAATGGTTTTCTGTTTCCCTTTATTGTTGAACTTATTTGGTCTCATTTCTGGATGCAATTTCCAACATTGGGCTTCATCATGCCCATCTTTGGATCAGTGTTTGGATGTGATTTTCTCCCCTTCTTTCTTCACACTTGCATTTTTTTTTCCTTTCCATTTTCCTCCTTTCTCTTTCTCCTTACCCTTAGCTGGATTTTTATTACTACTCTCTTCATAAGTGTTCTTGCCTCTAGATTCAAGATGTGTGGCTTGCACACATACTTCATCCAAATTAGTTGGATTGAACATAAGAATAGTGTGTTTAAGATAGGAATGTAAACCCCCAATATATTTCAATTTTGTATCTTGGGAATTCAAATTCACTCCTAATAACAAAGCCCTTTTCCTAAACTCTTGTATATAATCTTGGACTGTTTGGCCTTTAAGCTTCCTAAAATTCTACCAACTCATAATGAATTTTTGCATATAGGCTAAAGGATAAAACTGCCTTTTAATTGCAGAAACAAATTCAACCCAAGTGATGGATATCTTACCATGGATTCTCATTTCCTCTTGAGTCTTTGCTTCCCACCAAACTAGTGTAGCTCCTTCTAGCCTCAATGAAGCCAACTGGATCTTTATGTCATCCTCTTGAAGGTTCTAAATTCTATAGTTAACCTCCAACTATCAAATCCAATTGTCCAACTTTCCTACATTCACCTCTCCATTGTACATGGGAAGTTCGAATTTTATGTCCAATTTCAGTAATGGAGTCTTTCCTTTTTTGGTTTTGGAATGAGTATGGGCAATTTCAGTGGTGGTAGTGGAAGATGATATTGTGTGAGATAATGGAGATGATGAGGAAGATGATGAGGATGGTGGAGAATGGAGGTGGCTTTCCACCATTCCCTTTGGAATCCTCCTTCTCATCTTTTTTTCCTTTGAGCTTCCTTCTCCACGTGGAGGTTTAGAACTATCTCCAACCATTCTGATGTTCCTCTCTTCATAGAGGACTTTAACCATCTCAGTCAAAGTATAGAAAGCTTTCTTGAATGCTTCATCTTCTAAAGAGGGACCTTCAAGCTCTGTTTCTCTAAACACAATAGCTATGGATTCACGCTCAAAAATTTGTACTGATTGTACCTCTTCAATATCAATTGAAGCCAAAACTTGAGGAGTTTCAAGTGCAGCTGGAATTGGAACTTTGTGTGGTGGATATTCTGACCTTGTGGTTCTCCTTCCTCTAGGCATTACCTCAGGAGCTTACCTTCTCCTTTCTGCAACTTTAACCTTGTAAGCATCACAATTTTGCAACCATTAAAACCCTAATTGCACAAACTCAAGCAATCAAGAAATTAAACCTTGCTCCAATACCAACTTGATCTATTTTTGTATGATTAGTTTTGTTGTGCTAATAAAAATTACATATTTATAAACATGTGCTTGCTTCTTGCTTTTTGTGTTGAGGTTTCCTTAATTGTTAGTGCTTACAAACAGGTAAATTTCCTTAATTTAAACAAGACATTCATGAGAAAAATAGCTTCAAAAATGAATAATGAATGACAAACATGTACACTGCAACAAACCATCAAGGAGACACATTAACACAGTGTTTTGATGAAGGAGTTCACCCCTCCTGGCTACATCTCCTTGGTCCAACTTCCATGGCTTAGGCCTCTCTATTAGCTCAATGTGGAAAAAAATGGTGTTTACAAAGATCTATGGTTCTTGACACCTACACTAATGTCTTTAGAAGGTCGAAATCATCCAAAATTGACTATTCATTTTTCAAAATTGGTCGAGAATTGAGCAAGATATTCTTCATTTAATGTTTCCCTAAGAAACCCTGCTAAATCTAGAGACACTACAGTTAAGTCCACCAAGTTTGGTGGTGGTTCCGGATTTGCTAGCTTCGTCATAAATGTTGCCAACTTTAGTTATGGATTAATTAAGGCTAAACATTATTAGTGCGCTAATCATGTTTAATTGTTAACGTTGGCCCTTGGTTTTAAAAACTCGGTCGTATGGAGAGAGAGTTGGCGCTGCGGGGCTAGCTCTCTCCTCTCCCGCCACTAGATTCATTGTCACATTAAACACAAAAACGTGGCAATCATTTTCAAAACCTTGCCGCTACCTCGGTTGGCATTGCATTGGAGTTGGGAGGGGGAGGTCACGGGTTCAAACCTGCCCTCCACCCATCCCATATATATATTTGCCACCAAATAATATATGCGCATTTCACATATTACGTTGACTTTGGACTTGACCATACACTATTTAAAAGTGTGCCACTATGTATAGTTCGATGCCTTTGGATTATTGTGGATTTGGGTTAAGTGTTTATATATATGGATTAAATTAAATTAAATGTATTTAAAATATAATATATATATATATATTATATATATAATAAAAACTATATAATATAAATAATAATTATTATAATATATAATAATAATATTTAAATACAAATAATTTCAAATTTCATCATAAGACCATTTAAACAATTTCACCTTCACATAACTAAACGGGTGAATCCGGAGGTGACACTTGTCACAGTCCCATTGGGAGAAAACTGAAGAAGATTCCCCTTGTTCACTACCATGCCATCATTCTGTCCTATTCTGCAATTTTTTTAATTATTTAGGAAAATGAACAGCATGCCTTTTCTCCCTCATCCGGACTCCATTTTCAGTGAAACGAATTGCTTTGCGATCATCTGAATGAGACAGACGCAGTAGTACAATTTTCGAGCCAAACTGAGAACTTTGATTTTTGAGCTAAACACTGAACACCTGATCACTAAAGCCAATCAAAAATTCAAAGAACTCATTCATTATCCTTCAGACCACAAGGATTTGAATCATCAAGCAGACCATCAGTAACAAAAACCCAGTCTAAAGTAGATATATCAAAGTCAAACAAGAAAGATAAGAAGTTGGCTTTTGCTCCTGAGATAGAAATAGAGATGCCTAGATCTAAGCCTAAAACTAGGTGTGAGGCAAAAAGGCTACCTAAAGAGATTATCAGTGAAGAGGCAATTCAAATTGAAAGCATGAGAGAGGAATCACCTAGGAGTAGACAAGATTCACCCTTGCAAAATCAAGAACAAGTACCTCCGGAATTTGAAATGGTTGACCTAGGAGAACAACATGGAAATAAGGTAGCATATGACATTATCAAAGAGAAATATGCACATATTGGAGAGCTGAAGAATGACCTAGCCAAAGCCAATTTCATGGTGGCTTTCCTACAACAAGAGAATAGACAATTGAAGCTAACCTTAATGCAGTAAAGAAAGTCACAAGAAGACCCTCCATCAACAAGAAAAGCATGTGTTTTGACAACAGAATATAAAGGTAAAGCAATCATTGATGTAGAGCAGTTGGAAGAGAAGAACATTAAAGTACATCCTAGGGACCTATGTCAAGGGAAATGGCTAGAAAGGAACAACATGTAGAAGATCCATCTCCTCCTCAAGCCAAAAATATAATAGATGACACCATAGCTACTGAAATTGAGAAAGACAAGGAGTATTGGCTTGGGAGAGTAAATGAACACTTGGAGAAGCTATTGAAAAAAGAAAACAAAGAAACCACACTACAAAGAAATATGGCAAGACATTATTATACTAGGAACATGGTTTACAAAGTTAGGGTGAACAATATGAAGAGAAAACTCAAAAGGGCTCTAAGGAGACTCAAGGCACTCAAAAAGGGGGACAACTTAGACCTATTGGTTGATGCATCACTATTGATGTAAAGGCAAGACAGAAAGGCAAAGAAAAAGAGAAACACAGTTTTAAAATTTTGAAATTTTTAACAACAGAGAAAGTATCCCATAGAAACGCAACAATTATTTGTTGCACTTTTCCTCAGGAGGTCAAAAGTCAAACTTTCAAGCATTATTGGATAGCTTATGGCATATGGATACCATAAAATTACTTGAGGATGTTTGAGGAGTGATAAATTTGTAGAAAATGATCAAAATGTGCCTTTTTTGCACCTTGTTGCCACCTTTCCAGGACTATTGTTGCACTTCTGGACAATCAGTTTTGGGATAAATTTTGAGGAGGCTTAAATCATGTTTATGAATGGTTTAAAGGCTCCAAGGTGTAGTGCAAACCTCCAATGTTCTTCACAGGTCTTCAGAAATACTCAAAACCTTATTCAAGTCATCAAAATTTCAAGTCAACTATTTGTTGTGTTTCTGCATGATTTGATGTGCTTACGTATATGAAGGTTTTTATTGCATGTAAATGGTGAAATTTCAAATTAGGATGATGTAAATAGTTGCCTTACAATTTTATCTGATGTAAATGGGTTTGTTAACAATTATTATTGTAAATCATCTTGCAATTAATGCTTTGAGAGATAAGCTCAATGAGTTAGCTAAAAAGAGGAAAGTTGTTTCTAACTCCCCTAGAAGTTGGCAATGATGAGATAGGTTCATGAATTGGTTCCTATGAAGCAGGCTTCGACCCCTTAGAAAGGAAATCTTGTTATTCATCTATATGTATTCAGAAACAATTCTAAGATAAAGGTTGGATACTAGAGGTAGATACATTTTGGAATTGATGAACTCCATTTTTGTAGAGAAATAATATACAGTTGTAGCTATTTTTATGGGATTCATGTGTTGTGGTCAGTGACACTATTTCTCTCATGTTTTCTTATGTAATTGATTGTTAGATGATTGGTCTTGATAACATATCTACAACCTTATTGTGTATGCCCTTCTTATATCTGATGACAAGATGAAACTACTGAAGAAAACCCATCCACCTATAGTGTCTTGATTACTGCAATTTAGTTTGTGAGTGTAAATATTGAAGTGATTGATGATCTATATGTATGACTGTTTCTTTGCCCATTAGGTAATTTTTCCACTTTTTCACACTCTGTACTAATGCATACAATTCTTTATCATATGTGGGATAATTAACTACTACAGAAGTAAATGTCTCAGAATGATAACATATGGGTTTAACGTGTTGCATCAACATTGCTCCCATGGCATAGTCATTGGCATCTGTTTCAATCTCAAATGGTCGTTGAAGATCTGGCAATGCTAGTACTGGTGTTGTACTAATTTTTTCTTTCAAGGTGTTGAAGGCTTTCTGTTGTTTGCCTCCCCACTGAAGCACCTTGTTCAATCCTGTTAAAGCATGTAAGGGAGTTGCAATCAAGGAAAAGTTAGCATTAAAATTTCTCCAATATTGTGCTACTCCTAGGAAACTCCTAACTTCTATAGAAAATTTGGATTTAGGCCAGTTCACAATGACTTCAACCTTAGAGGGATCTATCTTCAATTCACCACCCCCTACAATATGACCCAAATAATTCAAAGATGTTTTGCCAAATTCACATTTTGATAATTTCACATAGAGATTTTCTCTTTTCAAAACATCTAAAGTCTACTTTACGTGCTTCAAATGTTCTTCCCATGTTTTACTGAAAACAAGAATGTCATCTAAATATACAATTACAAAATCATTAATAAAAGGTAGAAGTACATCATTCATAACTCTCATGAAAGTGGCAGGAGCATTAGTTAAGCCAAAAGGCATAACCAGCCATTCATACAGCCCTTGCTTTATTTTTAAAGTAGTCTTCCATGCATCTTGTTCTGCTACTCTGACCTTATAATAGCCACTACACAAGTCTAACTTGGAAAAGTAAATTGCTTCTTTCAGCAGATCTAATAGATCATCAATGCAAGGAAGAGGATAACGATTCTTGATCATTATTTTATTTAGTGCTTTGTAATCAATGCACATCCTCCATGAACCATATTTCTTTCTCACTAGTACGATTGGAGATCCACATGGTGATGTGCTTGGCCTTTTGAACCCTTTATCGAGCAGCTCATGTGCCTGCTTCTTGATCTCTACATTCTCTAAAGCAGATAGCCTGTACATTCCGATGTTAGGCAATGGAGCATCTTGCTACAAATGAATATCATGTAATATTTCCCTTTTGGGTGGCAGTCCTTTATGTTCTTGAAATAGGATATCATATTCTAAAATGACTTTAACTAAATCATATTTTTGTTTAGCATCACAGCCTTCAAATACATTGGTCTTATCAAGGTTCTTTTCCTTTACAACCATTAGTAAAAATTGCTTGCATGAATTTACAATTCTTTTCATCTGCCCTGAATTTATGAGAGTAGTTATTTTTGAGTTTATGAGCTCTTACAATATATTCTAGTCCATCTTTTGTGATTTGATACTTATTTTCAGTTTTATAGAAAATGGCTTTTCTATCATACAAGTAAGGACTTCCTAAAACAATACCACATATATCCAAGGGAACTATATCTAACTCAACCTCGTCTACAAAAGTTGACCCAATAGCAAACCTAAGTTTACATTTTCTAGTCACTTGTAGCTTTGCTTTATCACATACCCAACCTAATGGATATGGCTTCTTGTGAGGTGTTGTTAGTAAGCCCAACGTCTTTACAATTGTTTCAGAAATCAAGTTTACTTGTGAACCACTAACAAATAAAGTATCAAACTTTTGGTGCTTGGAAATAACTCTAATATGAAAAAGATCATGTCTTTTCTTCTCATTATCTTCATTATCAATAGATTGTGCAAAATTACTTGTAGATGCTTTAGAATTTTTACCTTTTATACTTGTGGCTGTGACTGTTGCTTCATCACTTGAGTCTGACCCCAAGTCTTTCTGAATAGCAGCAACAATCTTCTTTTTCTTACCACCGAACTTCTTAGGTTTTAGCTCCAGATGCAAATACCAACAGTGTTCATCATTGTGTCCATCCTTCTTGCAGTAAGTGCATGAAGGTTTGTCCTTTTGTACAACGTTTTCCTTCCTCTCTTTCCATTTCAGCCTCTTCTTTTCCTTGTTCTTGCTTGCAGAGGGTTTTGATGATCCCCCAATCTCTGGGTTCACATTCTTGCCTCTAGCTTCTAGATGTGTATTCTGAACTGATACATCATCTAGGCTAGTGGGGTTAAACATGAGAATGGTGTGCCTCAAATAGCTATGCAGACCACCTATATACTTTAGCAAAGTTTTAGGTGAGTCTAGAGAAATGCCTAGAGTTAAATCTCTTTTTCTAAATTCCTGGGTATAGCTTTGTACACTTTGGCCCTTTAATTGGCGAAGAGTTTTCCAACTCATCATTGCTTGTTGCATATAAGCTAGTGGATAGAATTGTTTTTTAATGGCAAAAACAAATTCATTCCAGGTAGAAAGAATTTTACCATGTCTCTTTAGATCAGCTTGTGTCTTGCCTTCCCACCACACTAGTGCTGTTCCTCCAAGGCGAAGGCTAGCCAGCTAAATCTTTCTCTTCTCTAAATCAATGTTTTGCACCCTACAATATACATCAATCTGTCTAATCCAGTTATCTAGCTTTTCTGCATTTAATTCTTCATCATAGATTGGAAAATCAAATTTCACATCTAATTTAATCACAGATGTTTTCTTCTTTTTCATTTCAGGGCTAGGAGATGAGGATGATGGAGGTGATGGTGGAGGAGATGATGGAGGAATATTTTCTCCTTTCCCTTTGCCCTCTGGGGCATCTAGAGAAGGTTCTTCTACTCCTTTGTCTTGTTTGGAGGTTGAAGTACTTTCACCTCGACCTTTCTTAAATTCTTGATACATATCTTCCACCATGGCTCTCATGGTCATGAAACTGTCCATGAACTGAGATTCTGATTGCAATGGGGTTTGTTCTACCATTCTCCTCCTAGGATAGACTCTTCCAATTTCTGGATTAGCCTCAACAAGTTCTCCTTCTCCTAGTTTGAGCTTTGACCTAGTTAGCATTCAACAATCCAACACAAGCTTGTCTAACCTTAGCAAACCTTAAGCTCTGATACCACTTGATCTGACAATGAGATCTTAGACTAATATTAAGGTATTACATACTCATGTGCAGGATTTGCCTATATTACTTAGTGCAACGGATCGAAAATATTGCGAATAATATAGACAGTGAAGCAGTTAAAGAAACATAATAGACATACACAGATAACACAGCCAAATAAACAAGGAGTTCACCCAAAAATTTTGGGCTATGTCTCCTGGTCCAACCTTCAGTGGTGACCTCTCTATTATGTCTTCAAGAGTAGAGTTTTACAAAATGTGAGCTCAAATTGAGTCTCAACACAACAGATACAAAACAACAGGAGTTTACTTGAGCCCCTCAAGTCTCTCTGAGTACGCAGACACTCCCTCTCACTCTCTGTCCTTGTGTTCACTCATTTTCAGTACTGCTTGCCTCTATCTCTATCATTCAGTGGCTTTTAAGCCAATCGGAATTGGTCTATTCATTTTCCCTTTCGGGCTCTCTAGCTTCCGGCCTCTGTCCGTTCAAATCCCCTCTGAGCGTTAACCAAACATGGTATAATGTCTTCAGGTATGGTGGCCACCTGTTATGAAACATATGGGACCATTGGTGCCTTTGAAATCCCCAAAATATTTGTTCTCTGTTTACACAGAGAAATACACAAAAACACGGAAAAAACCGCCCAAACGCAGTCTATCAGACCTGAAATATTATCAATTCTACCCTATAATCCCTTCGGATCTGTCTTTAGGCACTATCGCAAGTCTACCATTGATGTATGTGATCGTTGATCCAACGGTTGCTATTGATTTTGGGTGGCATATGTGCCCGGAGATTACCCGCCCGAAAAGAGTGGTTTTCTCTCTCCGACGCCTAGCCACATGTCGACTAGTGTATGGGCTCGGGGGAAGCCCGACCAATGCCACTTCCCACCTAAGGCCCATCTGAAATCTCGCTCATTTCGAAACTCAAAACACATATCACTGCATATAAAAACCCTTTCGGGTCCGTTTTATCACCCAATTTGCATTTCCTTTGTTTTTCATTTATTTAATGATAATGCAATTTTACATAGAAAAAGCCTTTTTTCCAGAACTCAAATTATATTAAATTTCATCTGTAACCCCATTGAGTCTGGCTATCGCATTACATTTTCATTGGCCCCACTTCTTTCTATCGCTCCGATGCGATATTGTGATGCGATATATCACAATCGTATATCGCATAGTCCCCAGGCCATTGGTAAGCACTCCTTTGTATTTTTCCGATGCGATATCGTGAGTTAACTTGGGCCATCGATATACACACTTGATTGACGATCCTCATTGGCTCGCGCTGATCGCTGTCGCAACTTCCATATGGTAGCCTCCGGTAGCCTCTGCCTACCACCGCCGATTGTGATATGCCGATCAGATCTGGACCGTTGATCGGTCAGATCTGACGACTCCTGTGCATTGTTCTTTTGACCTCCAGTAGGCTCCATTTTCTCTTTTTCTTCATGTTTTTCTCTCCCGATAGTGTTTTCCACTATTTTTAATGGTTCATCCTTTTGCGATAGTTTTTTATTTTTGAAGACTTAGAGGGTATTTTGGATCCATTTTGGATCACCCACAACAATATTTGGTATGGGGTTTACCCCTTTCACATGTTTATTCTCATCACTGACCTTGTAACAATGTATTATGGATGATTTTAATTTCCTTAAAAGACAACTTTCTATGTTTCAAGTGAGAATGACTGAGGGGGTTTATTTGGATGCCTATCCCCAGGGTCCTAACTTGGACTATAATTTTTTTTTTCCTCGCAATTGGTGAAATTAACGTGTTTAAGTCAACTTACTTTTAGTAGGCTCTTAGAGTTTAGGATAATGGCCCAAAACTCGATTTATTGAGGGTAAGAAAAAAGATCAATTTCAAGTAGTCTAAACTTGATGTCTCGATTCCCCCATAACAATTTGGGTGGAAGGGGAAAAGCATACTAGTCAAGTAACCACTAGATAAAATTTGTGTGTGAGATGTGGTGGATGCAAGATGTGAAGTGAACATCAAAAATGTTTATGAGATTACATCAAATGTGGATATCTTGTGATCTACTACTTTGCCACATACTTAAACTATATGAATTGTACCTTGATAGAAATTTGATAGAAATTGTAACTACTCAAGATTTCAAATTGAAAAACAAGAGACATAATTCTAGTCTACCGATCTGCAGAATGGAAACCACAATTTAGAACAACATGTATAGAAATTAAATAAGAAAAACCAAAAATACACAGTGATTTCTAGGGAAACCCAACTGGGAAAAACACCTCAAGCCTCTTTGCATTAATCAATTGGATAGAGAAAATATTACAATTTCTAGCTCCAACTCTGAGCTCAGTCTGCAAAAGAATAATTGTTCTCTCTACTCAATGAGAAACTCTGGCCAACACTTATCCAATTGTTTCCTCACCAAGCCTCCTATTTCATTGCAGAAAACCTGAGGAAATTATCCCCTAAAAAATATGAATTTTCTCCAAATTGATTGCATATTTCCCAAGGATTGATCTTTTGACTCATGCAACACATATACACTAAAAGCTAGTCTACAACTGATGTTTCACTACCTTGTCATCTCCACTTTAGATAAGGAACTTGAATTCCTTGCATGCACTAGCTATTTTTGGCTGATTGATCAGTTAACTAATAGATATTTGAGTTAGACTATTGACCCACTATATAACTGAGCTTCAACTAACTCTATCAATAGTTAGAGGCCAATTAACTAAATAAAACTAAAAGTAATTGAACTAAATTGCTAAAATTTAGCAATCATATATTCATAACTGAACTCCAAGCCCTATAACTCGAATTTACTGAGTTAACTAAGTGAAAAGATCTGTGTCGCACTAGTTAACTACCTCCAAGTTGTCCTGCTGATGTGGAAATTTTATTTACTCAATTTGACTAAGGCTAAAGTGAAATTGAGCCTTTCTTGCTACATTATTTCAACACTCCCTTATCCTACACATGTGGAATTAAAAATTACCTCTTGAAAATGCCTTTCTCAATATGTCAACATCTTGATCCTTAGTTGGAATGTACTATAGAAAAATAATTCTCCTTTGCACACGATCCCACAAATGATGATATGAGATATCAATGTGCTTGGACCTGTCATGAAATACCCAATTATCAGAGAGCTTAATGCAACTTTTATTATCACAATATATCATTGTCGGATCCATCTCATGACTGAAAAGACCCAAAATTATTTTCCTCATCCATATGGCCTCACATGTTTCTTGACTTGCAACCATGTATTTAGCCTCTATTGAGTTGAGTGCCATAGACCTCTGCTTCCTATTGTACCAGGAAATAACTATGGATCCAACACTAAAGATAGTATTGGAATTACTTTCCTTTCTGGATGGACTCCTTGCCTAATCCACATCGGTGAAGCCTTGAAGCTTCACTCCCTCTGTCCTCATGTACCATAATCCATACTCAGTAGTGCCTTTGAGGTATCGTAACACATGTTTTGTTTCCTTCCAATATAGCTTACTAGGCCTCAGCATACCTTGACTAAGTTGGTTTACTACATAACAGATGTTGGGTCTTATGTTTACAAGATACATCAAATATGCCACAAGCTACCTGTAAATGGTAGCATCAACCTCTTCACTTGAAGTGACATTTTCCTTCCTCCAGTTTGTAGCTAGAGGTGTGTCCATGGGCTTACAATTCTCCATGTGAAATCTATGAAGTATTTCAGAGGCATACTTCACCTAAGACACAAACAATTCACCATCAGCTTGCATACTTACAGCCCCAGGAAGTAATGCATTAGGCCCATGTCTTTCATCTCAAATTCCCTTGCAATATCCTCTTTGCAAGATCAGATTAGTTTCTCATCATCTATCAATATTAAATCATCAACATACAAAACAAGAATACAAAACTTACCATCTACCACAATGTGATAAAGGTTTGCATCTAATTCACTTTTGGTGAAACCAAATCCACTGAGATTACTGTCGATCTGAGTGTACCATGCTTGGGGTGCCTATTTGAGACCATAAATTCTCTTCCGATTCTACACATATGTGACTCTCAATCATATGTTTCACTTCCTTCTAGATTCTCTATGTAAATTTCCTCCTCAACAACACCGTTAAAAAAGTCGCTCTTCACATCCATCTAGTGGATTTTCAACCCCATTTGTGCAACCAATGCTAGAATGGATCTAATTGAGGAATATCTTGCAACTGGTACGAAAGTCTCCTCATAGTCCACTCCCTTTATCTGAGAGAATCCTTTAGCCACAAATTTGGCCTTGTACTTCTCAATGATCTCGTCAACTTTATGCTTCACTTTGTAGGTCTATCTTGAACCAACCATTGATTTCCCTTCTAGTCTCGAAACCACCTCCCATACATTGTTCTTCATAATGGATTTGTAGTCTTACACCTTGGCATCAACCCAAACAGGCTGAGAAACTGCTTCCTCAAATGAGGAAGGCTCTGTCTCAATGAGCTTTGTCATGAAAACCATGTACCCAGTGTACGTATCAGGTGACCTTCTCTGCTTGCATTATGATGTGGGGGCTCCCACATTCTCCCTTGCATCCTGCAATAATATATCAACTTCTCTAGTTCTTTGTCTTCCTTCTCTAGAATATTTTGGTTGGGTGGTGCCTCCACTTTGCCTCCTGTCTACTTAACTACATGTCGTTTCTCACAATCTCCTGAAGATCATCTTGAGGCTCCTGCTTTGGATCTAGATGATCCTACTCTAGGATACTCAGCTCTCATTCAAGAGAGCATCTCATAGCTTTCTCCTCATCAAACTTGACATTACTTCTCACAATTGTCATCCTCAATGAAGTTAAATACACCAAAACACTTGACCTTACTTAAGTCTTTATTTCTTATTTTCTCCTTTTGAGCTCGATCCCTTGCTGGAACCCTTCTTTGCGTTCCCTTTTCTTTCTAGGGCTATGTTTCTTGCTTCTTCTCAACCTTCGAAGTTTTTCCACTGACCAAGCTAAGTCTAAGATCCTCTTGAGTGAAATAATTCCATAAGAAATCCCAACTCAACAACTAGTCTCATCCATTAATAACTTGAACAAATACATCCCACTTCTTAGAGATCCCATTCAAGGCTACTCACACTATCTAAGAATCACTTGGCTTACCTCTAACTACAACCAATTCATCTATGGAAAGTCAAACTTTGGTGAGGTAGGAAACCACATTTCACCCTTCTGCATCTTGATGATCTTTAACTTTTCTCATAGAACCAATTTCCTATTTTTTGTAGGATTTTGGTACATATTGACAATTCCATCCCACATCTCCTTTGTTGTGTCCTTCTCTGTGATATGAAAGACTATATGGTCCCTGACCCCATCAAGGATATTCCTCTTAGATTTGGCATTTTCCTTTCTATAGGTTGCTAGCTATTTTGGATCTGTTAGTATGATTATCGCATTAGTCACATACTCCTTCAGTCCAAACTCGTCCAATAGAAAAAACATTCTAGCTTTCTAAATGCTAAATTTGGAGGTTCCATCCAATCTGTTGTGATCACTCAAACCTAAAGATATAAACCCCTGACTTTCTCTTCCCATGCACTGCGTTGATTTACTCCTACAAACCCTTTGCGCTCATATGCTTTAATACCATGTGAAATTTCCTTAATTGTAGCAACTAGAATTTAATCTTCTATCTACTTGAGATTATTTGTCTTTAGAAATTAAATACAAAAAATAACAATTAAATCATTGTTTTAATTTTCACAAATAATAATAGTAACTGAGAAATAATGCACACACACACGAAATAATTAACACCAATATTTTTGGACAAGTTGTCCCTAGAAAAACCCCAATGTGGGGAAAACCTATTCTGCATATGAGGGTTTTATTATTCTTCAGCAAAAAATTGAGAATTACAATATGCTTTCCTCTCACTGGCAAAGCTCTATAAAATATTTTTCTCTTCACAACAACGATATGGAAACTGCAAAGTCTCTCTTTGTTGATATATTCAGCCTCTCTATGCAATTCACACTTCTCCCAACAATTTGCAATAGCCCTGCAACTCACAATAGCTACTCCAAAAATTCGCACTACCTCCTAGAAAATTATTCTGCAAGCAAATCTACCTCCAAAAACTCATCTAACCAACTCTCACTACCCCCAGGTGATAGCTCTAGCAACTGGCAACTTAAACAAGCCTCTCTGTCACTCACACTAGCTATTTGGCTATTCACACTACTAAACTCGTCCTTTTCTTCTACTGATGAAATCAGCTTCTTTTCTCCTGCCAGAAACCAGAAATCACTAAGAAAATTCCGTCGGAAATTTTCTCCCCAATCTTCTATACTGAAACCCTTCTGCTAGTGTTTCCCTCATTCAAACTTTGCCCTTGCTATCTTTGCAACTGGGTGATTCGAACTCCTTATGATGTCTCCAACTGACCCATTGATTTGCTCTTATAATCTCTCGTTGACGAATCAACGATCACGATCTAATCACAATCGATGGCTACAATCATCTTGACCCCATCAAGTGACTTTTTCGGAAGTCTCTAGAGAAAAACTAATTTGCCTAAATTAATCTAATTTAATTAACCATTTTTCCTATGTTAGACTTAGGAAAATATTTAATAATTGGCTAATTAATCTAGTTAATGCATTTTCCTTAGAGACTTTTTCTAGGTCCTAGAGATAATTATCCTCTTGTGTTCCTTAGCCTCTTAGACACTACAAAGACTAGAACTCCTGTTTGAGATACTAAAAAACTAACATTGGAGACATCAATTTAGGACAATAAAGGATTGTTTCATGCATTCCTTGTAAGCATTCTATATTGAATATATTTTTGTGGTCATTGCTTGAAATGATTATTGTTAGGGTTTATATATGCTAGTTTTGTTGAATATTTTTCTATCAAACTTTGGAAAAGTATTGTATGCATTACCCTAATATAACGTGTGACAATCCCTTTAATGAGTCTTCATGTTAAATTCTCTTCAATGACTTTATCCCCTCATAAAATGATAAGTAAGGTTTTTCTTTTCCTTACTCCACACTAGGGTTTGATTCTTCCATTAGTAGGTCTCCCTTCAGACTCCATAACCCAAGGATCAAGCACTGACTTTCCACATAGGTGATCCCACCTTAGAAAAAATATAGTAACTTGTCTTTTTTCCCTCTTTCTAACACTTTTGGCCCTTTAAGGCAAGCTATTAGGCTAGGGGTAGGCCAAATTCAACTAAGAGGAGTGTGTTGGCCTTGGGAGGGTCCTTCACATGGTTTAAATCTCATTGCATCAATTTTCATCATTTTCCACAAAAAAATCTTCCATTTTAAGGCTAATGTCACAAGCCCTCTCAAGTCTTTTCTTTTCCTTTTGTACCTAGGTAAAACTGTTATCCTTACTTAATCATTAAACCCTAGGTCACTTGTGCCCTAGATAAGTCTTTGGAGGACACACTTTTCATTTTCCTTGATAGTTTGAGTCTTGTCCTTAAGGTGAGTGTCTTTCCTTAGTCTATCCTTGTCACTTTTTGTTGGCCGTGGAGCCTGATTATCTTTTGTATTCAAAGGTATCGCCGCATTGGACCCCAGTTCGAAATGGGGCGGTGTTGTCAAATATTCGTTACAGGGGGGGTCCAGGGGGGATGGCTAGAACCTTTCGGGAGCCCCCCCCCCTAGCGGGGGGTAGGGTGCAGTGCCCCTGAAGCTAAGAATAGATGTAAAATTGCCTTGTAAAATGTTGTAATTTCATAGTCAATCTGGGTCGTTCATTAGGCAGATGATCTGATGGTAGAAGTTATCTTTAATTTTGGGTTTTTTGCCCTAGAAGGCAACCCCTCGCTATATATGAGGGAATTGTATTGCGCCTATGTAGATCTGTATTCTGAGTGAGGAAGAGAGAGGAGATTGAGAGCGAAGAGGGAGTTACAGTGGATCTGTTGTAGGTTTTATCTCTTCAGTTTGCTGAATAATATAAAAAGAAGGACTGGCTGTTTCTCCGTGGACGTAGCCCAAACTGGGTGAGCCACGTATATCTATGTCTCTCTTGTTTTATGTGTTTTCTGTGTTTATATTTCTGCAATATTTTATGTGTTCCATTGCTCTATAATATATAATTTTCTAATAACTGGTATCAGATCCGAAGGTCTATTTAGCTAATAAACTTGCAAGAGAGAAGGGTTCCTGGTTCGAGTGGGAGCAATGGTAGAAGATGGTAGGTTTAGGTCGAAAAATTCAACAACCAAAACTACTAGTTCACTACAACAAAACCAGCGATTTGCGCCAGATTTAGCGCCAGATTTTAGTGCATTTTTTTTGTAATTGTGATGAGCAACCTGCCGCTCAATCTGGCTCTATTGTACAATTTTTAAAGCGTCCTTTTTTGCGTCTGATTTTGTATCCTTTTTCACTCTAGATTTTGCATCATTTTTTGCACCAAACTATGCATCATTTTTTGCGTCAAATTTTGAACCAAGATTTGCATCTTATTTTATGACAGGTTTTGCTTCTAGTTTTGTGTCATTTTTTGCATCTATTTTTCATTGTCTTTTGCTTCCTATTTTGTGTCATTATTTGCTTCAATTTTTGCGCCATCATTTGCATCAAGTTTACACTGTATTTTACTTCCAATTTAACGTCTTTTTCTGCATCCATTTTGTGTCAGTTTTTGCATCTAGTCTTACACCAGGTTTTGTATCTAGTCTTACACTAGTTTTTGCTTCTATTTTTGCACCATATGTTGAATTTAATTTAGCACCAAATTTTGCATCCATTTTTGTGCCCATTTTTTCATCTTTTTTTGAACCATTTTTTACGTCTACATTTACGTTTGATTTGTCTCCATTTTTCCCATCTCATTTTGCACCATATTTTGCGTCATTTGTTGCATCCAATTTTGCGTCTTTTTTAACACCATTTCTTGCATCCAATGTTACATCA
>APFE030578005.1:64087-86282 GCA_000404065.3 Pinus taeda
TTAGAAGTAACAATATCTTTAATGTTATTTATGTTTTGCAATGCATCATTCTCGTTGATCTCCCAATAGTTTAACCAGGCCCTTGTGTCTTTATGCCACCCGCGATTGAGCCTTAGGTGGTTTTGGCTGGAATTTAAAGCTAGCTTAGGAAGTCTATGATCGTCTATGTTATTGAGTTTGTGCTTGTACAACAGAAACCTAATCATAGCTAGGCTCTCAATAGGGGAAAAAGCCGCTTTTATAAGGAGAATAGGATAGGGTGTATTACTTTTAATTTTTAGGTTATAAGTTATAAAACGCTTCTGGATTTGCTCAATCTTTCTCCATGATTCTCTTGATATGTTGCAACCCCAAACCTCACAGCCATATAAGATAATAGGAGTGACTAAAGTTTCAAAGATGAACTTCTTTTTATCCCACCTTACGAGGTTTGTTGTTTTACAATTATTTTCAAGACCAAAATAAGCTTTCCACCCTCCATCAATCATTTTCTCAATGCTATGGTTCCAATTGAGCTTGTGATGAATATCAATTCCCAGGTACTTGTAAGAATACACTTCCTCCCAAGTTATTATTGTCATACATAAAATTAGCGTAAGTGTCCTTAGATTTGATAATCATAACTTTTGTTTTGTCAGTGTTAACAGTCATACCCATGGTAGAGCAGAAATTCTTAAGAAGCCTGAGTTGCTTATCAAGATCAAATGGGCACCTTGCCAAAAGAAAAATATCATCAGCATAGAGAAAAAGGATGACGACTATCCCAGCTAAGATCGTGCCATCACATCTTGCTTCCTCTAAATAACCTTCGAGCTTATCGATGTAAATGCCAAATAGGGTAGGGGAGAGGGGGCAACTTTGTTTAACTCTGATGTTACACTTAATATTTTTTGACCACCCCTCATTGCTCTTTAGCTTGGCAGTTACATTCTCATATAACCTTATAGCGGCAACGCTCAAGTCGAGAGGAACCTTTAGCTCTTCTAATCTATTCCAAAGGTTGTATCTAGGAACCGTATCGAAAGCCTTTCTAAAGTCCACAAAGCAACAAAATAAATTGGATTTATCATTACGACATTCCTCTGCAATGATCCGAAGTGTAACGAGGTGGTCTGTTGTTGAGTGATGCTTTCTGAAACCTGCTTGGCCTTTAGCCCGCTTACCTTCACTTTCAAGCCATATGCTTAACTTCTTCTCCAAAATACTACCATATAACTTGGCTAAGAGAGGGCTGATCATAATTGTCCGATAATTAGAGGGGTCATTTGTATCCCCACTTTTAAAAATAAGGATAATGAGGCTCTTAGTCCAAGGCAGTCAACAAATCTTCATCAAACATTTCTGAGAAAAAAATCATTTAAAACAAGAAGGGATGAGCAAGAAGTACTTACTGGATAATAACATTAATATATATATATATATATATATTATATATTATATATAAATAAATTAAATAATAATTAAAATTATAAAAACGAGAAAGACATCCAGCAAGAGGGGATAACGGGTATAGAGTGTATTAAACATTCATCTAATAAAATATAGAAATAAATAAATTAAATTAAAGTTGAAAAAGGACACTTTATTAAGTACATGTCTTAATAAAAAGTAGTAGATATTTATGCTGAACTTTCATTGTATCTTTTCATTTTATTACCATTCCCACACATTTTATCTTAAATGGATTAAGATAAAATGGATTTCTTTATTCTATATCAAATATTTAATTGGTTTACAATTCATTTTACTTTCATTCTTACACATTTATTTAAATATATTATTTTATTTTAAATTATTCTATATCAGATGTTTAATTGGTTTACTATTCATTTTATTTTCATTCTTACATATTTTTTTAAATATATTATTTTATTTTAAATGGATTTTTTTTGCTAGTTGAAATATTTGATTAGTAAATCATTGACTTGTCATATTTGGAATCAAAGTTTCATTTTCTAATTTTGGTTATTAATCATATTTTATATAATAGATTATGTAATATAATTTTTTTCCACAATTACATTTTTCCTAGATAGTAAAATTTTAATTTTAGCTATTAATCATATTTTATTTAGAGTTTGTGTAATATAATTTTTTAGCACAATCACATTTTTCTATAGAGTAGTTTAAGGACGTGTGGAAGCGGATGGAAAATCCAATATAATTTTGACGAAATCTGGATTACATCTCAGAATGGAGGCTTCTGTGATTCACGATTGAAGCAAACTCTTCTAGAAAAATCACATCAATAATTTAGGATCAACACATTTCGAACCTCTACTAAAGTTCATCATCATGCTAAATCTAGATAGTGAGATCAACAAATCACATAATTATAGTAGAGATGCAACAATAAATTCTTTCTCAAAATTTAACAGATGCCCTTATGTTTTCCACTATGTATCCTCCATGATATGATCACATCTTTTGCATCTCAACCTACATTATCGATGTTATAATTACTTCTATTTTGTTTCCTTCGATGAAATGGAATTACCCAGCTGAGTGGGAACTCCCTATTCAAAATTATGCCCCTAATTTGTGGGAAAGCAACCCTCTTCTAGATAAATTTTACTTTTATGTCATTTGTAATTATGTGATGAGTTATTTCCATCAGATTTTGTTTGGAGAAAACCCTCTCAGGGTTAGTGAAGGCCTTACAAGAAATAGGAGACTGGTTCGTGGAAGAATTATTCACATATATCAGAGTCTATGGAAGTGAAGCTGGCTCTCACTTTCTTCCTAGATATATTCCAGAGAGGATAGCTTTAAGAGAGGTAGCCAATCAAATTGCCTTGAATGGACAAGCTCAGAAATTGAGCAAACTCCATAAGAAAATATGGCCAAACTTCCCAATTCACTTTGTAAAAGTTTGCCTCAAGGACCGAGGACATGCATTTAAAGAGGCCGAAGAACTCAACCATGTTTGGTTTTATTCATTGCCCCTTCATCAATGTGATCCTCATGGAACCATCAATGAATATTATAGTGCTATCAGCCACATCAAAACCTACACACACCAACAACCCCCTTTTGATGAAATTTTCATTAATATTGACAATTTTGACCAAGATTTTCAAAGAGGCCAGTTGTTGAGTAATGAGGATAGAAGTAAACTGCAAGATTTTAGAGAAACTCTTTATAGGGACTTCCTTAACCAGAAGGGTCTTCATACAAATACTACAATTGAAGAGATCAAATCTGTTGAGATTCTCAAATACAATTTCAATGACAATATTTTAGAGCCTATTTCCTCCGCTGCCAATATAGAAGAATCCCAACTTGAAAATGTTCCTGATGTTTCTTTTACAACAATAGAGACGTGCAAAGAAAAAACATGCACTCCTAAAGAAAAAGAGTCGGACACCGAGATAGATCAATAGGCTGAAAGGAACACAAAAGTCATAGGTTAGAAACAAGAGAGACCAGAGAAAAAACAACCAACAAGAAAAGGGAGTTCATCTGGCGACAATGCCATTATTATTAACAACCCATATGACACCACCAAGGCACATATAGAGTTGAAGAAAATTAATGAGGAACTTCAATATATAGACATTGACACAAAGAAAGAAGAGAAAATTACAAGGACCCCTGTGTCAACATTGACCACTTTCTCTAGCAAAGAAAAAGAGTTGCCTCAACAACAAGATCAAAGTACCCAAATATCTCTTCCACAGAGTTTTCATGACACATCCATGGCTCCAATTTCTACGAAAATCCCTCTCAAGTGTTTTTTTATTTAAACTTGTCACTGATGTAAAAATTGTTCATGAGACTATTCCATCGTTGTCTGAGTATTATTTTAATGCTCAAACCCAGTTAGTTGTCAAAAAAATGAAGAAAAGAAAGCTTGATAGTTTCGAAACCATTTTGGAATTCAACTGGCAAGCAACATGAAATGTTGAGAAAAAAACTAAAGAATCCTCCCAAACTCTAGGAGCCTTTGTCAATACAACCAAAACCATGTTGCCGAACTTTTCACCGCCTACAAGAACAATCTGCAAAAGATAAAACATGTGGGAAGTAAAATTGAGAAAGCCAAAGCTTTCATCGAAGAAAGTTGGCAGAAGCATTCCACAACGCTTGTAGGTGGGTTCGCCATCAAAAGACAAAAAATTGAGAATGAATACCAAAATTAGTTGAACGAATTGAAACTCAAACACTCCACAGACATGAATGAATACCAAAATCAATTGAATGAATTGAAACTCAAACACTCCACAGACATGCAATTAATCGAAAATGCACATGCAAAATATTGAACGAAAATGTGACAACAACATTATAACCATGAAGACAACAATGAAAGAAGAAGTTGAAATTCTTAAGTTTTAATCAATTCAAAGGCATGAAGCGGAAAATAACCTAGAGGTTTTTAAGGCCCAAGAAATACATGCAAGCGAAATATTAAGGGAAGACCAAACTAAGTTTTATAAAGAAATGGACAAAATTTGCACATTTTTTCAACAGAACATGGATCTTCAGTACATAATAGAATCTTTGGTGGAAGAGGACAAGTGCATCAAAGAAAAATTCACATCAATTCTTGAATGGGAAACACAGTTACACCTAACAACATCTCAAAAGTCTCCAAAATGGATAAAACACTAATGTTTTCTTCTTTGACTCAGTGGAAATTTGAGGAAAAAGAAATCAAAGAATGCATCAAAAGGGCCATTGAACGTAGTCTGTCAGTATGGGAGACGAGGACAAATTTTATAGAGGAATTTGATCTTTCAAATCCAAACCATTAAACGTTGCAAAACCCGACTCAATGCAACACAATCTCAAACACAACGCCACAAATGACTAGAGAGTCATATGCAACCTCAAAACCTGGAATCAACAAAACTTTCAGAGATTTCTCCAATTTCTCTTAAAGCAAATCAAACTCATTTCCAAATTTCAAATCAAGTACAAAAAACAAGAAAAGAGTTGTGCAAAATTTGATATCTATGTGCGAAGTGAATCTTACTCATTTTCAACCTATCCACTTCTCAACAATTTCTTAGCTGTTCTCAGATTGGGCTAACTACATCAAGGAAAACACACCACATTTGGTCAACACCGACAAAGAAGACTCAGATGAGGAGGAGGAAGCTTGAAGGGCCTACTAGATCTACCTGCACAAAATCCTTTTAGGAAGGATTAAAATTTCAGAGCATGATTTCTTCTTTCTTACATACAAATCTTACATATTTTCTTATTCTAGACTATTCAACAAAGTTTCCTTTTATTCAATGTTATTTATATGACCTCTTACGTTGGAGTACAAATCTGTATGTTGATGATGTCCAAGACATTTATTTTCCAAAGTATTTTTTGAAGTGAAATCTTTTTGAAGAAGAATACAATGAATTGAATACATCATGTTCCTCTCATCACTTTCATTTTTTTATGGATATTCCTACTCCTCACTTTTCAAGTTTACTGATGTGTATCTCCGACTCAATATTGGCATAATGTGCTCAACAATCTTTTTTTTCATATGATACACCTTGTTTTCTTCTTGAAAGCAAATTTGATCCAGGTGGATGTTGGTGGCCACCCACCTATCCCATTTGGACCCCCACGATTGTCTCTTTCAGTTTTTCAGTTTCCGTAATTGTAGCACAATTTACTATTTTTAGCAGTTTTTCTGGTCCCGAACTTCTGGAGCCGTTTTAAGGCCCTAAACGATGTTTTCTGGGAAATCTGGGAGCAACATGGGTCCATGGATCGATGTTGATCTTCCCAAAGTTATAGTTCTCAAATATATCTTTCTAACGAGCTATTGTACGCGTCAAACGAAGATCGGGTGCCAAAGTTACGATGCCGGGAAATTGATGTACCAATTTACCCAAACGGGGCCCACAATTTGGCGTTTCATATGCTAGGGTTAGGTTTTGGGATGTTAAGGGTTTTCCATTGTTTCTCAACAATAAATAGGCCTTCGAGCCTCATTGTAATACAGTTCAGAGGCATGTAGCCACCACATCTCTTCTCAGAGATAAGCTACCATCGCCCTAGCCGGTGTATTTCCATTTCTGTTTGTAAGCATATTTCAGTATTTTACATTAATGAAATGAAGTATTATATCCGATGCATCTCTGTATTTATGGTTATATCTGTAATATGTTGCATTCCTGTTTAAATCCAGATCAAATTTGCAACCAATTTCTAAAGTGTAAGTTTTTTTCAAAAACAAAACTGTCAGTTGAATGCGTTTTGACCTTTGGGATTCATTCCTTGCAATCTTTTTCATTTTTAAATGGATGTATATCGTGCTCAATGCTTAACTATATTCATGCCTATCTATGGCACACTATTTCCATATTCTCTTAAAGACAACCTATGATATGGCAATCTATTTTTTTCCCTTGTCAAAGAAAATTGCTTTCTGCTCTGTGCTTGCATATCTCTTTTGCACTCAACTGCGGTATTGTAACTACAATGCACTAAAGTGCTCATCTTTTGAAGATAGTTTCATTTCATGTAATTTTTTTCCCTGACAGTACTGTAAATATATTTTGGGAAGAAGGTTAATATTTCAACATGAATTTTTTAAAGTTACATCTTTTTGCTCAACAAAAATCTTACTTCAATGTGCACCGACCCACCACATTCATTTTCTCTCATGAATTTTATCTCTTCACAAACAATTTTTCTACTCAATCTTTAACTTTATCAATGTATATACGTGTCAGGATAAAACAATATTATGATCTTCACTTGTCATATTACCTTGCTGCGTGTTGTTGCAATTTGTTTTTATGTTCTATGATTGCATATGTATTTCATAGTCAACCCTCTTATTCAAACTACAATGCACTTACTCACTTATGTTTTAACCATAATTTCTTTTCAAGTAACTTTTCCCTCTCATCATGTACAAATATATCTTTGGAACAACATTTTCATTTTCATTTCCCAATCAATTGTTGCAGTGCAAGCTTTTTGAAAAAGAAAACCATGAGTTCAATGCATATTTAGCTATCACACACATTTCTTGCCTTAAATTTATTTTCTTGGTGCATGTATTTCCTACTCGTTTGTTAACCTTATTCATGTCCAACTCTGTCTATATATAACAATAATTTGTATATTTTCTTGCAATGCATGCAACAATATGCTTTTTAGAATATTGCAATCAAACAAAAAAATATGTATTATTCGACTACATATATTTTTTACTCTTAACCCTGACATTGAAATGACAATGCACATAATTCATCTGCTTCTCAACAAAACTTCTTTACAAGCAATGCTTTTCCTAGTGGCACATGCAACAATATGTGTTTTGTACAATATTGTAATTAAACAAAATAATTTTGTTACAATGATATTCTCTTTAACCTCTCCTCCTCTTTCTTCCTAAGTGTGACATATGCATTGTTTTTCATTTTAGAAAAACTTTGAAAAGAAAAAGGTGGTGAAACCTGCAAGCCATCTAACAAATTCACTCTTAATATAGTTGTAAATTTCAAACCTTGCCTCTCTCTGTTCCCTATATCAACAGTGGCTCGATACAAAGTCATCCCCTACGATTTGTGTATACTAAATGCCCATTCCATTCTTAAAGGCATCTATTTTAGATTCCCTCTAACAACCAGTTTTATTGGCACAATGCTTGAACAATTTATATCAAATGGAATGTCTATGTACTTCTCAAAAATAACCGTAGAAAACACTGGAATTTTAGGTAGCTTCGAACCAGACATATAGTAGATATCCTCAACATATCCAAACGCACCATTTAACAGTGCAACTTCAACCCACAAATTACATGTCAACATGAAACTTGCTCCACGACATAGCAACACCTCATGCTCCAAAAAATCATTGTTGTTATCAACCATTTGTTCTCATCCACTTTGCAACACACCTCGTAATTGGGAAATTTAATGATTTAAGCATCTTCCGATTGTGCAGGTTCACCAAATTATTCGTTGCAAACAAGTGAACAAAAGAATTAAACACACTCTTTTCCTTTGGATGCAGGAAATTGTTAACACATGACATGTGAAGATCCCAATCATGCAGAGTAGGCTCTGCATTTCTGATATTCGTTAAAAGATTTCAAAAAGACGCTTGTCTAGGATCATTTCCCTCTTGCTTGAAGATTTTATTCAAGTTGACAACAATATTAAAGCTTTCCCACAACAACTTCCCTATTGTTCTCTCTACATACAAAGGTTTATCCTTGATAGGAGGCAACTGCCCTAGGTTAACCACAAGAATCATCAACCTACCACCAAAAGGAGAGTCCTTATTTTCAAGAAAGGCTTCTCACAAATGCAAGTATATATGTACAAAAGCCTCAAAGCTATAAAGCTCGTCTCCTCAATCAAAACGTAGCGAATGTGCCTTATTTCTTCTTGAAACGTTGCTAGGGCTTGCTTGCTCAGCGGTTTCATATCTTTTATGGAAATTTTTAAAGTTGAGTGTATTGTATTTCCATGTATATTAAAAGCAATGATGTTAGTGGGTGTGATCAACAACAGTGGACTTCTACCACTCATTGTAGAAGCAAAAAGAGCATGAAGAATACACTGAATAAGAGAAAACTTCACAACTCCAATGGTTTCTTGAATAATCATTTTCAACACATCATTCATTTCAGCATCAACAAAGTGGCACAAAACGATCTCAAAAGAAGCTCGTTGTTTCTGAGACAAAGAGGAATGTGACACTAATGTCTCCCCAATAAAGTCTCCATTAACAACACCTGCTGACTGACCATCTTTTCTAAAATTGATAGCATGTTCCACAATTTCATTTGGCACAATTCTTTCATGCCAAGTATAATCAATATCATAATCCCTTCTGCCAAGATTGTCAAGGTAAAAGATTGTTACACTGTTCGGTGGAACAATTCGAGAAAGAACCTGCCACTCTTCAGAAATGGGGGTGATTTTAATATAGGTGGACAAAATTGTTCTCACATGAAATTTCATTAGACTACATTGACAGTTTGTGTAAAACTTTATTGCCAACATTCAACATTACAAATTTGCGACTACACACAACAAGAGGCAACTTTAGCAACATATGTCATGTTTCTTGCTCAACAATGTATTGCTCAACAAGCATCTCTGCAAGAAACCTCCTATATGAAAATAGGGCAGGAGCGTGAGATCCACCTACACTTCCAATCCTTGTCAAAATCTCATTATAACTTTCAAACCTTCTTTCTTTCTTCGAAGCATATTTTGCAATATATTTTAACGCTGCGTGCCAAGAAACAACTGTTTGACAATCAGCGTTTGTTCGCCACATATTGAGATGGTCTGCATTGTGGACATTCAAACGATCATCATTCTGCGCTGCTTCATATTTCTTCCTTCCTTTCTCCTCTATGTACATCATAGTATCAACACACACCTCCCATGGAGCATCATAATAGCATGAAAGGATAGATCCCTTTTTCCGTAAACACGAATCAACACTGCATTGTGTGTCTTTGTACTATGTTGACCAAACATTCATAATCTTCATTAGGATTGCATCAAAAAATATTTGAGGTTTTCAAAAGGCATTGGTCATCATTAACACTTCGAGGAAACATCAACTTACGATGACATATGTCGCGTGGAGTCCACGTTGTTTAGTCAATTCAATGTTCTTAAATTTCTTACATAAATTATCGACCAGAGTTGGTAAACTTGTGAAGTGCAAGTGCACTATATATGCTAGAAGCCTTTTTGAGTTTATTAAAATTATGATTGTGTTTGTTTTAAGGATTTTCTTTATTCTTATGTTCCTCATGAAATTGAAGATTTACAATTAAATTCCTACAATCAACTCTTGAAAAGAAAAGTAAAACAAGTTATCATGATCCTATTTAACTGACTATTGTTAGTTTCAAAATAATTACTATGCAACGTGATGGAAAAGTAAAGTTATTTTGTAAATTCTATGAAAACTTCATTAACATAAATTGTATTTTTGAAAATAACTAAAAAGAAAGTTATTCTAAAATCTATGAATAAACTACTTATGTTCTAGAAAGACAATTATTTCTACTTTAAAAAAAGAATCACTTCCATTCTAGAATGAATTTATAAAGCATCCTATGTTAAGATCTGCATACTGTAATTAACAATTCAATTTTGAAATGATAAATCATAAACAAAAGGAATGCAATCTAATCAAATTTATTTTCTATGAAAATAAGAAGATTATATACATGGTTCTATTTTGGAATGCATATAAATGATTGAAACTGGTAGACAACAAATGAAACACTCTAAACAAATGATTACAAAGAAACTGAAGCTACGATAATGAAATTATGGAAACAATGAAAATGAAATGACTGAGCTAAACGTAAAAGATTGAATCTCAACTGTCTACAGGGGCCCTCCACAAAACAACAGGTTTAGAACTCTAATTCAACAGCTAGCTACGCATGAGTCTGGTGAAAATACTTCTTCAATTAAAAAGAATAGACCTATAAAACTTCAAACAATCATTCAAAGATTACATACACATCCCCGCTTTCTATTTATAGAGTTATATATATAGAATTCGTACTCAATAGAATGAGACTTTTATGCCTTAAAAACTTAAAACAATCTTAGTTTGAATTCTAATCTATAACTAAGTAATAACATTTATCTACGATTTTCTATTTGGAAAGCAAATCAGAGAGTCGTGAACTATCTGAACTCTCGCTCCTCTATTTATCCATGTATTGACCCGCTTCTTTGACTGCGTCACTGAGCGATTTCCTTGATGATTTGTCTCAGGCGAATAGGAGGAGATCAATCCCCATTTTCCCATGTGCTTCTTTTCTTGGCTAGCATACTGGAATCTGGCAAACCATGGAGATAGTGTTATGAAACCAGCTCACAAAAAGATAGAAAAGATAGATCAACACCTTAGAAATAAGCCTCTTCGAGGGGGAAACCTCCTTTACATTACACAAATGAACAATTCTTGGATGATACAAATGAAAATACCTCCTTTCTATATATGTAGGAGTCTAAGGGGTCATAATATAATCAGAGCCGACATAACAATAATAATGTAAGGGCACAATAATAATAATAATGGGCTTCTATGGGGCACAATAATAACAATATGGGGACTACATGGGCACAACAATATAATAAGGGGGTTGTACTAATAACAATAAGGGGTTACACTAGTAGTATAGGGACCTAAAATTCCCCTCTCCTTCAAAAAGTGTTTTCCTCAATGCTTGAATAGTTCTTGATGCTTCTGTATAAAATTCTCATCATTCCATGTGGAATCTTTAGCGGGTAATTTCTTCTACTTGATGAGATGCTCTGAAATTTATCGATTTCGTAGTTATCGACTTCTCGGTTCTGTGAATGCTTCAGGTTCCAATATTATTTTTCCTTCCTTGTCAAGTTCTGGCAATATTGTTGGAATTGGGATCTTCAACAACTTTTGAATGAGTTTCCACTCTGCTTTGCCATTCTTCCATTCATCCCTTTCTTTTTTTTATCAAATTTGGTTGGATAATAGAAATAGCACAAAACAATGCTTCTATATCCTCATCCTTTCTTGAGAGTGCATCTGCAACAACATTTGTCTTCCCTTTTTTGTAGATGATTTCAAAGTCATAACCCAACATATTTGTGACCCATTTTTTCTGTTCTTCTAAAGATAATATTTGTTCTAAAAAATATTTAAGGTTATCATGATCCATTTTAACCTTGAAGTGTCTTCCCATTAGGTAAGGTCACCATTTCTTAAGTACATGTAGTATTGCCAACATTTCCTTCTCATAAATAGCTTGCTTGAGATATAGACCCAATCATCTACATCAAAACTTCTTTCACTGCACTGTTAATCTACCTGTTGTTTCATTCGATTTTGCACCAAAGTGGCGCTATCCTTTAAAAGTTGGAGAACTTGTTATTGATGCTCGATGTGATCTTTCAGTGCTTGAATATTTTTCTTCTTGATATGTCATCCTATCTTAAGAGTTTGAGGAGTGGTAATTTCTTCCAATGCATTACAAGATATGGTGAGATTCATTTCTTGATGCTCGATGTGATCTTTCACTTCTTGAACATTTTTCTTCTTGATATGTCCTTCTATCTTGATAGTTTGAGGAGTGGTAATTCCGACCAATGCATTACAAGATATGGTCAGATTCATTTCTTCTTTCTTGATGTGGTCTTTCACTTCTTGAACCATTTTCTTCTTGATATGTCCTTCTATCTTAAGAGATTGAGGAGTAGTAATTCTTTCCATTGCTTTACAAGATATGGTCGGATTCATTTCTTCTTTCTCTGGGGTTAGTTCCTGGTGTATATACTCTTCTTTTGACGTTTCTTGATCCCTTTCTTCCTCCTCTCCACAATCAATGTAAAATAATTTCTTCTCATAGCACCTATGACCTTTAATGTATTTGTTATCACAACTGTAACAAAGCCCTTTTTCTCTTTTGTCTTCCAATTGTTGTGGTGTAACCTTTGTAGGTTGTGGAAGGCTAGGAGAAACAACACTTCCATCTTTATAGTTGTGAGGGGTAGACTTCCTTGTTTCCATAATTTTGTTTTCCACTTTGTAACAAAACCCTTTTTCTCTTTTTTCTTCCAATTGTTGTAGTGTTTTTCTAAAGAAGGTGTTGCTCTTTGTATCCTCATAATGTGCTATCATTTCCTCCATGAAAATTGACCACGTAACACGTTGTTTACGAGAACAAAGCCCATTATACCATAAAAATTGATCCGGTTCTAAATATGAAGATGCAATACATACCTTTTGTAATAGTGGTACACCATGTAGATCAAAATATTGCTCCATCTGTAGTATCCAATTTACTGGATCCTTTCCATCAAACTTCCTCATATCGCCTTTTCTTGATTTCAAGAGCTCAATCTTGAAATGACTGTAACTCTGTACTTTTAGATCTCCAAGTTCTGAAATTGTCTCCTGCAGTAGCACTTAGAGTCCTCTTTCTAACCCCACAGGTCTGATCAAAATTTGATTCTCCAAGAAAGAGTTATGCCCAATCTCCTAAGATGACCTGATTATATAATGTTTTAGTAGAGCGAACTTGTACGACATGCCACGTGTCACTCTTTCGACCTTTGGATTTGAAAACTGTGCACAAAAAACTACAGTCCATCCTCTTTCTGTAACTTCTTATAAAATTTCAATTTGTTGCTCATAGAAAAAGTTATGACGATTTTCCCAAGGTCGCCTGTTTAGGATGTAATTCGGGAGTCTACAAAACCCTAACTTCGTCAAATCATATATCCAAAAATATAGCGAGACAAAATCTGAAATTCAGATCCAAGATTTAGAACGATTTCTTCTCAAATGGGTTCTTTTTTTAGCTTCTGAAACTTCTTATTGAAAAGGTTATAGCGAAAATACCATGATGACCTGTTTTAGATGAAATTCTGGAGCTTGCAAAACCCTAACTTTTTGATATCATATCTCCGAAAATATAGCGAGCCAAGATTTGAAATTCGGACGTGTAGTTCAACATGATTTCTTCTCAAATGGTTTTTTTTTTAACTTCTGAAACGCAGCAGAAAAAAGTTGTAGCGAAAATACCACGATGACCTGTTTGAAGCAGCGAAACCCTAGAATCCAAAGCTCTAATACCAAATGTTATGAAACCAGCTCACAAAAAGATAGAAAAGATAGATCAACACCTTAGAAATAAGCCTCTTCGAGGGGGAAACCTCCTTTTAAATTACACAAATGAAAAATTCTTGGATGATACAAATGACAATACCTCCTTTCTATATGTAGGAGTCTAAGGGGTCATAATATAATCAGAGCCAACATAACATAATAATGTAAGGGCACAATAATAATAATAGTGGGCTTCTATGGGGCACAATAATAACAATATGGGGACTGCATGGGCACAACAACATAATAAGGGGGTTATACTAATAACAATAAAGGGTTACACTAGTAGTATAGGGACCTAACAAATAGTTGCGGAATCATGAAACAACTGCAAAATCGTATTAATTCTATAGCTATTACAATCTTTTAACTTAATAATAAGGCACCTTAATAAATATGAAAAATAAGACATCTGAGTACCTTACCATGTCAAAATCTATAGTTTACTGCTTATTTGAGTTGATAGCAATAACTAAAAGAGGAAAAATGGATGGAAAGGGTGTAGAAAACAAAACAATCATGAGACTCTACATTCCCCCATGCTGAGGTTTTTTGGATGTCCTCATGTAGAACACAAAACTGATCAATGTTTCTTGTTTAATTACTGCATTTCTTTTGAGACCTTCGCAAGTACGTCCAACTTCATCTTTTTCCCTTTCTTTCCGACCACTACCATCCTTGGTTTTTTCATGAGAATCTTGTACTTTAGGTTTATGACTTGTCTTTTTAGAGCTTTTTTTTTCTGCTTCAGCTTCTTATTTTTCGTATACCACATACTTAGGTGTAAAAGAAGATTGTCACTCTTAGCTATTTGGATTTCACTTTGCACCTTCAAAGTTTGATTCTCCTTCTGAATGTACCTGTTTAGTGTCTCTACATTGAAAATGTTTTGTTTTAAAACACTTATCACTAGAGGTTTTGTGGTTTACTAAACTGGACTTCTTCTTGATTTAAAGCTGATGTTCTTGCCGCATCTCTTTTCTCCAGGGACTCGATATAATCATAAATTTCCTGCTATACAGGATCAATTTCAGGTGTTCTTCGGCCTAGGCTCTAAGAAGGTGAGATGAAAGTTGGCAGAGAAACCCTTGAATCTTCCTTTGCTTCTAAGTCAACATGCTCCATACTTTTTGAAGGCAGTTCTTTTGTTGCTGGATTCAGTCTGCTACTTATTATTAATCTTGTCACATGAGGCATTTGAATTTCTTCTTTCTTCCTTTCTATCTTATGGCTTTCTGTTTTGGGTGTGCTCTCTATCTTTTTGATGGATTTATTTCTTCTAACATTTTTCTTATTTATATTCTATAAACTTTCTGCAAGAGGAATGTCATCCTCTGACGGCTCTTGTGACTGTTGTTCTTCTTCTTCCACTGGTTCTTCAATTTTTCTTTTTCTCCCTCTCTTGGCTTTGTTGCTACGTGGTTGTTTTTGAGTATATTCCTTAAAATGATTCCTCACTAAAAAGTTTTCCCAATTATCACCCATAATTTTAAGATGAAATTCAACGAGGATTTTAATAAGACCATGGTGATACATGGTATTCGCTATAAACTAAATTTTCCTTTGAACATTCCCTAACATCTTTCTTAGACTATTAAGTAAGAAATATGGAAGATTTATTTCATTATCCTCAATAAAATTCATTAGCAGTCGAATATGATAGAAAGACATGCATCCAAACCTCTCTTCGCAAATAATTTCTTTTTGAATTATCAAAAAGAAATATCTCCACTTACTTTTCAATGTTGTGCTCAAAATGCCCTTATTGAAAATGGTAGTTTCCATGCTAGGGTTTTTTTAGAAAAACCTTCTAGTCCTCCCTCTCAATACCTCTGTTTTTAAACCATTTTTCTCCAATTCGAGGCAATCCAGTAGCTTCGGCAACAAAGGACTTTGTTACTGTAAATTTTATGTCTCATGTTTTGACTTCCACTCCATCAAAGGATTTCGTTACTTCTTAGCGGAAACCATCGAATTTCTCCACAAACTCCAGCCACTACACCAATTGCAATAATTCTCTTGTCTGTGGATATCCTTCTAAAAATTTTCTCCCTGCTAGTTTTGTCTGACTATTACCCCCATGGCTGAGAAGCTTTGTCTCAAGACTGTTTAGTTTCATAGTGTATGAGGGTTTCAAAGGGTTTCAGAGCGATGAGGATGAAAGTGTGAATGATGGGAGTGTAAGTGGTAAGGGTATAAAGAAGTGTGACAAAATATAACCGTTGAGAGCACGAATGAGCATGATTTGGGCAATCAAATCAATAAAATCAAGATATGGGTTGGAGCGTAAGTATAATGATGAGGAGTGGATGGCGGATTAGACCCGATTTGACACGATACTATCAAATATTAGTAATAATGATTTTGAATTTTGGTAGTACAATGTATATATAATTCATACATTTAATGTTTTTGATCCTTATTATCAAATTAAAGAGTTGCATACCTTTGAATTATTGCTTTCTAACCTTTGGTTGTTGTCCTTTGTTTTTTCTTTAGGTGCTTTGGAGTGGAGGGAGTCAATCGCTCTTTCAATTATTCCATGAGAAATTTCTATCAAATTGGCTGCGAAAATCTGTTAGAGCTGCATAAACTCAATAATTCTATGGCTATTTATTTTTGGGAAAAAAAAGAGAGGGATATATAGAACATATGTGAGGAAAATTTAAGGTGTCAAAAATAGATTTTCACCTTATATTTTTTGTATAAACATGCCAACCATTGTTGGTTTTCAAGTTATATATAATATATATATATTATATATATATAATATATATATATATATATATTATATATATATAATATATATATATATATATATATATATATATTAGAAAGAAAAAGACTTTTGAAGGTCAAGTTGGAGAAGAAGGAAAATCCTTCTCCAGCAACTTTAAATCAGTATTATTTTGCAAATATTTGATAAATTCTTCCTTGGTCAATGGCTTATGATAGATTCTCAATCGATGACCATTCACAAAAAAGTGGTCATTTCTTCATCGATAGTTCTGATCCTAACTGCACCATTATCAAACACTGTTTCAATCTCATAAGACCCAAGCCAATGAGTTTGAAATTTCCCTTGGAAATCTTTGAACTTTGAATCAAACAGTAATGCCCAATATCCTGGTTGGAACTTTCTCTCTTTGATATATTTGTCATGCCATCTAGATATTTGTTGTCGAACTAGATTGGTTTTTTGGATTGCATCTTGTCTTATCTCATCAAGTTCATTCAGTTGCTCCATTTTTTGTTTTTTTGTGCCTTTGAAAGATCAAGACCCAAATTGACTGTTGTCTTGAAAATTTTGAATTGAAACTCAATAGGAAACAGGACTTGTTTTCCATAGACAAGCTCATAAGGAGTATGCCTTGTAGTATTTCTCCATGTGGTACGGTATGCCCATAAAGCTTTTGAAAACTTTTCTGCCCAATCTCTTCTATGCAAATGCACAATTTTGGTGAGAATTGCTTCAATGAATTTATTGGTGGAATCCACTTGTCCATTTGCTTGAGGATGATATGGAGTAGAATTTCGATATTTGATTTTGTATTTCTCCATTTTCTTCTGTACCAACTTGGGTGTGAATTGAGTACCTTGATCTGTTACAATGTCTCTTAGGACACCAAAACGAGTAAAGATATCCTTAAAAAAATGAAACTACAACACTTTTAGTAGCAAAAAGAAGTGTTTTAACTTCTACCCATTTTGTAACATAATCCGTGCAAACAAGAATGTACCTTCTTTGTCTCAAAGGTAGATTGATTGGACCAACAAAATCCAGAGCCCACTTTTCAAAAGGCTCAATTAGTACTTGAGGTTGTAGAGGCATCTCATTAGAAGGAACAAGTTTCCATATCCTTTGACAACTATCACATCTCTTAACATACTCCCTGACATCCTTAAAAAGGGAAGGCCAATAGTATCCTAAGAGAAGGACTTTGTAAGGAGTTCTTTTGTCAGTGAAGTGTCCTCCACATGGCTCATCATGACAAGCTTTCAGTATCTCTGGTACTTCATCTTCTCTAACACACCTTCGAATGATCATATCTGGACCTGTTTTATACAATTCTTAATTTACCCGTGAAAAAGATGCACTAATTTGAATTACCTTCCTTTTTTCTTGAGGAGACAAGTATGATGGTAAATTTCCTATAGCCAAATGGTTAGCAATATTTGTAGACCATGAAGATTTAGTGTATACTGCAAAAATATATTCATCAGGAAAATTATCTTCTACAAGAATGCCATTGTTATCATTTTGAATCCTTGATAAAAAATCAGCAACTATATTTTGTTTTCCAGGTCGATCCAAAATAGTGATGTTAAACTCTAGCAGCAACAACAATCATCTAGTGATTCTGCCATTAGTGATTGATTTATTCATTAAGTATCTAATTATAGAATGATCAGCGTGCACAAAAGTTTCATAGACACTAATATAATGTATGAATTTATTGATGACATGAACAAAAACTAAAAACTTCTTCTCTGTGACAGTATAATTTAACTCTGTAGGAGTCAAATTTTTACTAGTGTAATAAATGGCATATGGAGTTAAGTATTTTTGTCCTAGTACAACTCCTAAAACTGTGTATCAGTGGAAATGTGAAAAAGTAATTCCCAATTTGGTCCTCTAAGAATGGGTGCTTCAGAGATTTTCTATTTTAATGACTTAAAGGCCTTTTAGCAATCATAATTCCAATTGAATTCAAGTGTTTTGTGAGTAGTTTGAAAAGTGGAGATGCATTTTTTTTTAAGTTTTCTATGAATGTTCTATAATAACTAGTGAAACCATGAAAACTCCTAACATCTTGTTGATAGGGTGGAATTGATAATTTAGAAATAACTTCTACATTAGATGTGTCCACTCTAATTCCATTTCCTGAAATATGGTGTCCTAAAACAATTCCCTCAGTAAACATCATAAAACATTTTTCATGGTTTAATGAGAGATTTGCCTCTTTATATCCAATGATAAATTTTTCCAAAATTTAAGAGCTTCTTCAAAATAATTTCCATAAATTATAAAATCATCCATATACACTTCCACACAATCATGAATTAGATCAGAAAAAATGCCTAACACTGCTCTTTGGAATGTTGCAAGAGCATTACATAATCCAAAAGCAAGTACTCGGAAAGAATAATTTCCCCATGGGCAAGTAAAGGTAGTTTTATATTGGTCTTCTAGGGCTACTTGGATTTGATTATATCCACTAAAACCATCTAAAAATGAAAAATATTTCTTTCCTTCCAATGTATCTAAAACTTGATCTATGAAAGGGAGTGGAAAGTGATCTCTGAAAGTGGCTTTATTCAATTCTCTAGAGTCAATACACACTCTTCATTTTCCATTCTTTTTAGGAACACTTACTAAGGGTGAAACCCATTGACTGTCTGATATTGGATAGATAAAATTCACATTCAATATTTTTTGTAGTTCTTCCTTAACAATCTCCCTTAGATTTGGATTCATTCTTCTTTGAGGTTGTCGTATTGGTTTGGAATTTTCTTCAATGTAGATATGATGTTTACAAGTATTAGTATCAATTCCCTTCATGTCAGTGTATTCCCATGCATAAACAAATGAATGTTCTTGTAACATCTTGATTAATTATTTATTTTGAAATTCTTCCAAATTATTATTCATATTCAAAAAATTTCCTTGAAATATTTCAATTGTAGAATTGCCAGATTTTTCCATAAAATGCAAAGATAGTTGTCGAGATGATAAATATTCAATATTGCATTGTTCTTGAAAATTATGACTAGATTCACAATATGATGAAGATTCATTATTTTCCATTAAATTTAAAATTTTATATTCTTCATCTATTTGTGAAGTAGCAAATATTGGCCTTATATCAAAGTCATCATCTATCCATTCTTCATTTTCAACTTCTATTGTTGTTTTTGCTGGTGGATATAGTGTGAATTTCTTTGTTGTATTCCTATCATAAATGAACATATCACCAGATATACAACTTATAAAATCATCAAGAGTAGGTAGCCATGATCTTCCTAGGATCAATGGAAGTCCTCCTAATTTATTCTTGGGTGTTAAGATCATCAAATCAACAAGGTATTCCCAAGAATCTAAGGATACATATATGTCTTCTAATACACCATCATGTCTGATTACATATCTATATGCCAATTCTAATAGTGTAGGTGTATATTGAAGATTAGAGAGTTTTAATTGATTCATAGTTTGTTTACTCATGATATTTATGGCTGCTCCTAGATCAATAAATGTATTTGGGATCTTCACACCATTGATGTGTGTTTTTACAATGAGACTTCGTGGATCAAGATATTTCTAAATTGTTTTTTTACCCATCATGATATGTGCAATTTTTCCAACAAGTTGGATTCTTTTGATTTCTTTTCTTTTTCTTCTAGGTATTTTTATGCTCAAGTCCCTAATTGTTTTTATGAAAATTGGTATTTCCTTAATTGCTTGAAGCAAAGGAATCTTTATGCAAACATTCTTCAATTCATCTAACATGTCATAATCAGGAAACAAAATTTGTTTTTCTACCCCTTCATCAATTTTTAATATTTTAGGGACATGTGCTTTTGAAACATATACTGAAGGTTGTTCCATAATAGGAGTTGAGTTATTTGAATGTGTTGGAGTAACTTGTTTTTGAGTTTTTTCTTTTTCATTAAGAAACTTCTCTTCTTCAAAGATTTTTTTTTCACTTTCTTGAACAACAACTGAGGGTGTCTTATTTTCTAACATTCTACCAGATCTAAGTTGAACATTGTTTAGATCTAATGGAGTTATCATGTATGTTTGAAAATTTTGTCCTTCCATATTGTAAACAGGTTGTGAATTTTTATTATTACTTGGATTTGGGAGTGGTTGGGGAGACAATTGGTTTGGTCTTTGAGGAAATGGTAATGCAAGTTGTGGATTCAAATTGTGAGGCTGAGTTTTTTGAATAGGCTGAGGATAATATTGTGAAGGAAAAGTAGGACATGATTGTTGAAATTGAGGATATTGAGGATATTGAGGGAATTTTCCATAAGGTTTTTTCCATCCTTGTGACCAAGGTTGTGGCCAAGATTGCCAAGGCATCGGGGTAGTCAAATTACTTTGTGAAGATTGCTCAAATAGTTGAGTATTAAAACCTTGAGCTATATTTGGCTGTGGATTCTACCAAGGTCTTTTAGAAATAAAACATAGAGGATCTACCTAATTTGGTACTCCTTCTTGATAAAAAAATATAAGACCTGGGATTGAGGGACATTATTTTGTATCATGATTTTCCGCACAAATAACACAAGTTTCTACACTTTTTAAATCAAGAGGACATTCTCTCAAGGCATGTTTCTTTCTGCACTTAGGGAAAAAAATGGACAATGCAACATTTTCATATTTTTGCTTGTTTTGTATTTTAAGGGTGTCAATTTGTTCACTAAGAGTCCCCAAAATATTTGTTTACAATTATCAAGCAAATTTCCTAATTCTTCTCTACTTACTATTGTTGGGTGTGGAGCCTGATTATCTTTTGTATTCAAAGGTTTCAGCCAGATGTATACCCCAGGAATATTTTACACCCCTCCACGTGGAGGGGGGTGTGGGGGGACTTTTCCCCCTCGCGGGGGTCCGGGGGAGCTAATCCCCCCCAGCTAAGGGGTCCGGGGGCTAGCGGTCCCTTGGCAGGGGTTCAGGGGCAATGCCCCAAAAGCTAAGAATAGATGTAAAATTGCCTTGTAAAATGTTGTAATTTTGTAGTCAATCTAGGCCATTCATTAGGCAGATGACCTGACGATAGAAGTTATGCTTAATTTAGGTTTTTTTCCCTATAAGGCAACCCCTTGCTATATATGAGAGAATTGTATTACGTCTATGTAGATCTGTATTATGAGTGAGGAAGAGAGAGGAGATTGAGAGAGAAGAGGGAGTTACAACGGATCTGTTGTAGGTTATATCTCCTCAGTTTGCTGGATAATATAAAAAAAGAAGGACTGGCTGTTTCTCCATGGACGTAGCCAAAATTGGGTGAACCACGTATATCTGTGTCTCTCTTGTTTTATGCGTTTTCTGTGTTTATATTTCTTCAATATTTTATGTGTTCCATTGCTTTGTAATATATAATTTTCTAACAACTAGTATTAGAGCCAAAGGTCTATTTGGCTGATAAAATCGCAGGAGAGAAGGGTTCCTGGTTCGAGTGGAAGAAATGGTGGAACATGGCAGGTTTAGGGTCGAAAAATTTAACGGCCAAAACTACTAGCTGTGGAAGATGCAGATGGAAGATTATCTGTATCAGAGAGATCTGTACCTACCATTGAGCAGAAAGACAAAGAAGCTGACAAGTATGACAGACACAGAATGGGATATTCTCGACAGAAAGGCACTTGGAACAATACGGCTGTGCCTAGCGGCATCAGTAGTGTTTAATATTTCAAAGGAAATGACAACAAAGGGTTTAATTTCGGCACTGGCCAAACTATATGAAAAACCCTCGGCCTCAAATAAGGTATTTCTTATGAAGAATTTATTTAATATGAAGATGTCAGAAGGTGGATCTATTGCAGACCATTTAAATGATTTTAATACAGTTACAAG
>APFE030578007.1:2304-20934 GCA_000404065.3 Pinus taeda
TTATAACCCTTTAAACCATCCTTATATCCAATAAAGATGCACTTTTTAGATTTACTATCCAACTTGGTTCTTTTCTCATTTGGAACATGTACATATGCATCACATCCAAATACCCTCAGATGTGAAAGAGAGGTTTTCTTACTATTCCATACATCCTGTGGACTCTTATCCTCCAATGTTGATGAAGGTGATCTGTTGACCAGGTAACATGCTGTCTCCACTGCCTCTGCCCAGAATTCTTGTCCTAACTCGGCACCATTAAGCATGCTTCTTTCCCTTTCCATCAACGTCTTGTTAATTCTTTCTACAACTCCATTTTTCTCAGGTGTGTATGGAGTAGTCTTCTGTCATGCTATACCACACTTCTTATAGAATTATTCAAATTCCTTGCTGCAAAAATCTCTACCGTTATCTGGCCTCAACACCTTTATCTTCTTCTCTGTCTGGTTTTCCACCAAAGCCTTAAATTCTTTAAACCTGTCAAAGACTTCAGATTTCTTCTTAAGGAAATATATCCATATATTCCTTGAGAAATCATCTATAAATTATACATAGTGCACAAACTTACCTAGAAATGGAACCTTCACAGGTCTAAACACATCACTGTGCACAAGCTCTAATATTTGTTTTTCCCTCTTACCACCAGAGGGCAATCTCACCTAATTCTGCTTCCCATATACACAATTTTCACAGATTTCAAAATCCAGAGAGCTATTACTCATACTTTCTACCATACCTTTACCATGAAGTATTCAAAGGTCCTTCTCTCCAATATGTCCAAGCCTTTGATGCCACAGCATGGTCTTCTCTCCAAAGACCACTAGATTTTCTGGTCCATTTTCAAGAACCACAAAACTGTTGCACCCATCAACAACAGTGCTACCTTGCATCTTGTACATAGTTCCAATGCGAACTCCACGCATCAATACTAGTGCTCCCTGAACCATCTTGCAGGTATCCTTCTCGAATACTTTTTTTACACATGCATCATCCAACTTGCTTACAGAAATCAGATTTCTAGCCTATGCAGGAATATGCAGAACACCCGGAAGGGTTCTAACCCTTCCACCTTCCAACTTCAACTTTACTTTTCCGCGACCAATGATTCTAGCCTTCCTATCATCTCCTAAGAGGACATCACCACCATTGTATTTCTCATACTCGCAGAACCACTCTCTATGGGGAGTGAAGTGAAAGGATGCACCTGAGTCAATCAACCATGCCTCATGATCTACATGTGTACTTGAAGAAGCCAAGTACACATCCCCACCTTCATCTGAGGTGGTTTTTTTCCTCTGCAGAAGGAGCATCATCAGATCCCTTTCCTTTGTCAGGAGCTTTATATTTACAGTCCCTTTTGTAGTGCCCTTCCTTTCCCATTTACAGCAAACTACCATTATAGGTTTTCCTAGAGATTTAGAACTCCCTCTAGATTTAAATCTCCCACTCGATGACTTATTTTTGTTTCTGTTCTGGGACCATCCTCGTACAGACAAGGCATCACCATTCTAGGTCTCCATATTTTTTCGTTTCATCTCCTCCATCAACAAGGATGAGACTATTTCATCAAACTGCAAGGTAGTTGCATTGCTACTTATTGCAATAACCATACTATCCCACGAATCTGGTAGAGAACACAACAAACTGATGCACTTATCTTCATCTGAAATTTTAATATCAATAGATAATAACTAACTTACCACAATATCAAATGTGTTTAGATGCACTGTCACCGAGTCTCCATATTTCATATTTTTCCATAGGAACATTTTATTCACAGAGAATTAGATTGGTACAAAGTCCACAACTTGTCCCACAAAGCCTTAGTCGTAGCTTCTTCTGATACATTCAGCAATATTGAATCTGAGACACAATCCTATTCTGCTCTTTGCCTTCCGATCCAAATTCTTCCATTCTTCATTGTACACTCTCGTTGGTTTAGTACTCTGATCTAACACGATCCACTAATCTTTATCCACCAATAGATCCTCCAACTTTAGTTTCCACAACTCAAAACTCTGACCATTAAATTTCTCTATCTCTATCTTTCCACTTCTCGCCATCTTCTTTCACCACTAGAATTGATCCCGCAGATCTCTCACTGAATAGGGTCTATCACAGGCCCGAGCAAAACCCCTCAGCAACAAAGGCATCCCCTTGAAGCCAAAATAGCTTTAATACCAAATGTAGGTTTTAATCCCGTACAGAAATTACCTTCATACGAATTCTAAAACACAGAAAGTAAACAATGCAAGGGCATAACACATAAAACACATATACACAGAGATTTTCCCCTGGATCCCAAAACCAGGACTACCAACTTGATTTTTCATTATGTTCCTTTCAATGTTACAATACATATTTATACATGTCAAAGCATTTAATACCATGGATCGAAAACCATCGCGTCCAAAACCATGGACCGAAAACCATCGCATCCAAAACCATGTGCGAAAACCATGCACAAAACCATAGGTAGGTCTGCCCAACCTAAAATAGGGTCCCAAAAAAGAAAATTGGTGCACTACCCTAGACCCTATAGAGGGGGGCTACCTTCCCCCCTCAAACCCCCTATGACCCCCCCCCCGCTGCGCAATCGGCGCAACAAAGGGGGGGCTCCACCCCTCCTCCAACCCTCCGGTTAATTATGACGGCTAGTCATGGAAAGAATATAACACAACCCAACAAAAGAAAAGTAATTTTTGTCTGAATCCCAACATAAGGCATTTGTCGAGTTTAATTATCACCTCTTCTCTGCACTATTTTCTCACATTACCAGACCTGGAACAACCATTTTAAATTGATACAGATGCCTATGACTATACTATTGGTGCAGTTCATACCCAACAGGGGCATCCGACGGAAAATCACAGTGAGACACTTTCATATACCATCCGAAAGTATCCTACATATGAAAAAGAGATGTATTCCATTTTGTTGTCCTGGCGACAATGGAAGCATTATCTTTTGGGTAAGGAAATAGTCATCCACATATACCACCAACCCTTATAGTTCATATAGACACAAGGAAAGTTGTAGAAAAATCGCCATCATAAATGGTCCACATATCTACAACATTTCCATTTGAACATTAAGATCAAAAAGCATAGCACCAATAATGTTGCAAATTGCCTCAACCGATCGCCAGTTATGGCGCTTACCACTATGCTCAACACTTGTGGACACAAGACTTCGCAATGGCCACATCTTTACAAAATTGATCCAGATTTGGCACCACACACCATATGCTCCTAGAAGGAAATCAAGTTCCAAACTTTCACCTCCATGACGCACTATTATAACACTTGGGACACCTCTGTGTTCCTTGAAATTAGCATGCCAAGATGATTTGGGAGGCACACTATAGTCTGGTTGCTAGATATTTTGGGGTAGAGAAATAGTGGCAGTGTTGCATAAGTATTTTTATTGGTCAAACCTTCGACATGATGTTGGAAAGTACATCAAATATTGCACTGCATGTACCATTTCCAAACTGACAATCAAGAAGCATGGCTTGCATACTCCTTTGCCTACTCCTAGCCAGACTTGGGAATCCATATCCATGGTTACATGTCGAGCCTCCCTTCTACCAAGCATGGCAATGACTATGTTTTCGTGGTCATCAATATACTTTTTAAGATGGACAATCTAGTGCCCTACAAGAAGAGTGTCACAACAAAATCCACTGCCACACTATTCTTTGAATGAGTATGGGTACACTTTGGGATCCCATAGTCCATTATCTCAAATTAGGATAGCAGGTTCCTAAGAACATGTTGGTCAAGCCTCTAGTCGTTGTTGGATACTAAGCTCACTAAGTTTATGCCTTCCACCCCCAACTTGATGGCAAAATAGAGGTCGTCAACAGGATGATCGTGCACATCCTATGAATGTACAAATCAAAGAATCCACACACATTGGATGAAAGAATCTCCTATGTCCAACATAACTACAACAAAGCTCTCCATCGCTCAACCGGAAATATCCTTTTTCAAGTGTGGTTGGGATTCCAGACACTATGTCCCATTGATGTTATCATACAGCTTACAACTACTCAGGCATATTCATCTCATCTGAAGCTAACAGAGCTACCAGCTTCATTGAATGCATTCATCACATCTGCCAGTAGCTCCATGACATATTGGAAAGAGAAAATTCTAAGTACATGCAGCGTTATGATCAGCATCGAGTGCCACACAGGTTCCAGGTGGGTGACAAAGTTTGGTTACATTTGTAGAAGCAACGCCTCACTGGGGCACACCATAAGATTTTCATGCTTCAATATGGGCCTTACACCATCACTAAGACTATGGGATACAATGCTTTTGAGCTCAGAATTCCCCCCATTTCTTGGCCTACACCTAGTGTTGAATGTGGACTGCCTTCGGCCATACTTTCCACCATTACTGGACACATTAGACATTGTAGAAAAACTCACACCAACAGAGATAAACCCAAACTACATGGAACATGACACAATTCATCGGATCAAGGACACATAGATTAAGAACACTTGCTAGCTGAAGATCCAACTATATCGGGTTGTCAAAGCTGGCCAACTCTTACACTAGGGTCACTAGGGACCAAGTTCAGAAGAAGTTTCCCAATCTCATTAAGCCACTTATCGCAATAGGGACCAATACTTCCTAAGGTGTGAGGACTAATCTAGGTGTATAGTCGTGGCCACTCTCCTATTCCACTTGGACCCCAACCATTATTTCTTTCCAGTTTCCTTAATTGTAGCATAATTACTATTTTTTGCAGTTTTTTGGGTCCTAAACTTCTGGAGTTGTTTTGAAGGACTAAAAGACATTTCTTTGGAAAGACAAAGAGACTAAAAAAGTTCCAAACTTGTTTACTATTTTTTTCAGCCTCTTTCTCAATATCTTTGAAACGAGGTATTATGATAGCCAAACGGAGATCGTATGCCAAAGTTACGACCCCCGGAAGTTAACGTTCCAACTTACCCCAATAGGGCCCTCAAGCTTTTGGTGCTTCATCTCCTAGGGTTATTTTTTTGGATGTTTAGGGTTTCTCATTATTTCTCAATGATAAAAAGGCCATCAAGCATCATTATAACATAGTTTAGAGGCATGTAGTTGCCACATCTCTTCTCAGAGATAAGTTACCATCGCCTAAGCTAGTTCATTTCCATTTTGCTTGTAACAATTTTTCACTGCTCTATTATTAATGAATTGAAGTTTTTTTTTCACTATATCTTTGTGTTTTTTTCCATATACATATTTCATTTCATTAATTCATAAATTTGGATCACTGGTATCAGAGCGGTCTTCTCTTTCTTCATTTTTTGTCATGTTCCCAACGAGGTCAAGGTATAAGGAGTTAGGGATCGAACTGGTTGAACCTTTGTAAGGCTAGCCTCGCCAACCCCGAAGGCCTCCCATAGTAGAAAAAAGAAAGAGGAAGGAGCGAAAGATCCTTTCAAAATATGTCTCAAAGAATCCCTTGAGTAACAAAGAAACGCGATGATGGATAACTTTGCCTAGATCTTTGGCAGATGCCCATAGGCAACACATCTTGATCCAGTAGCCACTATGAAGGCACCGCTCCCTTCAAAGTACAAGTGAACTTTAAAATTCCTATCTTTGAAGGCCAGTTAGATGTGGATGTCGTAGATAAGTGGTTAAATGTGTTGGAAGGATATTTCTTGATTAATGATTTTTCCAATAGGGAAAAGATTACTTTTGCACTGCTCAAAGTCGCCCCCATGTCAAGGACATGGGAGAAACATATTGTTAGCAAAAGGATGAGAGGGAACCCTCTCTATTTTTAGGCGCACCTACTTGGAATTATTTTTGAGATGCCACCAAGGAACAGTGTTACCCTCTCAGGAGCTATGAAGACAAGTACATACAATGGACTATGTTGTGGTAGAAAAAGGATCAAGATGTGCATGAGTTGACAAATCTCTTCCATACCCTGTGCACAAAGTTGGGTATCAAATATCCAGAGAAACATTCATTGCTTAAGTGTCATGGTTGTTTGCACAAATAAATTTAGGAGGAAATGGAGTTCCTGGACATCTTCTCGCTTGGTGCAACATATTGATATGCTGCCAAGATTGAACAAAACTTCAAGCAGAAGAAGAGAGACTTTGGATCTGCGAACCCAAAGTAGAACAAAGCCACCCCCAATCCACAACAAAAAGGGTAGAACTAAGTTGTTACCCCCTAGGAAAACTCCTCAAATCCGCGGGCCAAGAATAAGGGGAAGGGAAATAAAGGCACATGCAAGTGGTGTGAGTTCCATAAGGCTCGCACTCACAACACAAATGAATGTCATGCAAAGAAGATGTTGGTGGTTGAGATAAAATACTCATAAATGGATGCATGCTCGGATTTTGATTCAAAACCTGACAAGGGAACTGACAAAGGGAAGTAGATAATTGATGCAGAACCCACTGCGATGGTAGCCAACACCAAGCTCAGAATGGCAGAACTTGGGGATCCAAAGGAGGGGGCATGTCTCTTCCACTCGTAGATGTGGGTAAAGGGTTCATCGGTGCAGTTCATCATTGACATGGGGAGCCAGAAGAACCTGATATTAGTCAATTTCATTAAGAGATTAAAGATGCCAACAATGTCGCACCCCCATCCGTACACCATTTGGCGCCTCCACCAAGGGTGAGATCTCTGTGTCAGCCAGTATTGTTGTCTTCCTTATAGCATCAATCCCTTTGTAGATGAGGTATTGTGCAATGTTTCTTGTGATATTTCACTAGGTCATCCATACCTATGGAAGTGTCATCCTGTATATGAATCCAAACCTTGCTCTATTATTTTTACTTTGGATCTGAAATTGTATAGGATACCAAAGGTGGCGCCGCCATCGCATTTTCTTTGATCTCTATTTTAGTACAAAATTTCTTGGAAGGTTTACCAAAAACACTTCTCTTAAGTCACTAGGTGACAAGTGACCCTAACAACAATTTGATGGTTTTTTACGATTTGGATCCACAATAAAAAGTGGGAAAACCTGCAACAAAAACATATACGATCTAGAATAGCAAACAATAGTAAAGATATCCAATGCAAGAACCCAAATGGAAAGATTTTAATTGAATAAATTCTTTATTGATAACACCTTTTGAAGGAGATCTACAAGAACGGTATGTAAATCCGCCTCCGTGGGATGGGTCCTTTGATGTTTTTGATGCTTCTAATAATTGATCTTCTCTCTCAATGTGTGAAAAAACCAAAAAAAATGTGAAGAACTCAAATAGAATTTCAAAAGAAAAGAGACAATAATGGTGATGATGATAATGATCATGGTGAAGAATGAAAGGAAAACCATCCTATTTATAACAAAGTATTGAGTTAATCTTTAAAATAGAGAATAATAAAATAATATTGACCAAATCAAGATCTAACTGCTAGGAATACTTTATTATATTTTTTGGAGAGAGAAAAGATATTTAAAATGGCCAAATATATTTATTTAGAAATTATTAATAAATAAAATGATTTATTAATTATTTGTGAGGATTAAGAATGGTGTGAAATTGAAATAATTATTAAATAATGATTTAATGATTATTCTAATAATAGAAATAAGGAATAATAAATAAATAGTGATTTATTTAATTATTCCTAGGGGAATTAGTAAAATGTGGCACATAATAATTATTTAAACAATGATTTAATAATTATTCCTAGAGAAAATTAAATAAATAATGATTTATCTAATTATTCTTGTGGGTTTTTTTTTATTTTAATTAGAGAATATTTAATAAAAGTGGTTTACTAAATTATTTTCCATAGTGAAAGTGATTTTACTATGGTAAAATTAATCCTACATGGTGTATTTTGATCCACCTAGTTAGAAATGGCTAGGTGATCTCTTTTTGGTGATTACAGATTGCCCCCCAACGTAAGAGTGTTAGAAGAAAAACGTATGAAAGAAATATTTGCAGGTTACACTTCCATAAGACACCAAAGGGGAGTCAAAGAGAGAGAGGGAAATAATTGAAGCAATGCAAGGACTGGCAAAAATGGAGGGGGCAAGACCTACTAAATTGATAGAAATCTCCTTTTATGTGGGAGTACATGATCTCAAATGAGGCGGGGGAGGCATATCCATACCTGCTGAGATAACTTTGTACAAAGAATAATGATGAGCCCAACAATGTGGGACTGAGCTACAAAGTACATGATACATGATACACTAACATCAATGGGCCAGAAAATAATACAATGGATCCCACACACAATGCGCCTGGAAAAACATAGGTTAGGACTGAATACAATAACATTTGACTACATGAGACATAATGCCCCTTAAAATGACATGGTGAGTGGGGATCACAACCAAAGAATCCCTGCTAAACAGGAAAGGGATTTGAAGATCTCAATGGATCATTTGAAGGAGACATGCATGTTGTGGGTGTTGCAAGTGGCGAAAACCGAACCCATCACATTTGTGAAACCGCATCTAAGGTTAGATCAACATTCGCGAACATCTGGGAATGTGGGGGGATACCTGAAGGGCCACCTCCTCATGAGGTCTGAAACATATCACACACACCTGGGAATCACTAGGACAATCGTTTGGATCACTAAACTGTCAAGTGTACGAATCTCAATCGTGCAAGGAGGAGCTGGTGTTGAGAACTTGAGAAATAAACATGTAAAAGGGAAATGATGGTTCCTTTTTCTTGATTTGAGGCATTGAACAAATATGGAATCTAGAACCAAGGTACACCACCCTCTAGACAAATCTTCTAGAATAAATGTGTTGAGGTCGACAGAAGAGGGCCCACCAAAGTTAAGGCAATGAGCAATCCTTAACAAAGGAATGAGGATACATAGTAGAGTGACTGATGGACTGACACTAGGGATGATGATGGAAGGAAACAAGATGGGTGGCTCACTAACAACTTCCCTTGTCAAAGCATAATAAGTATGGTTGACCTAGTAGCGACTGACATGATTCTGAAGGGGATGGTCAATGACTCAAATGGGGGTTTGACAAAGATGGAGCAATAGAGTTGGAGGCCAAATATAAATATAATGGGATGGATGTGACACAACGATTTATGGAATAATATAATTGGACTCAAAGGGGCTTGAAACAGACTCCATAGATACAAGGTTGACTCATCGAGGATGCTCTGAATAAGGGTGACTCGATGATGCTTCCATGTGGGGGAGGCCCAAGGGGGACCATAAAAAACATGATTAAATGATGGTTAATCATGACGAAAATCGACACGTGAGTCAACTAGTGCAAAGGTCAAGTGATACCAAAGTATGGGTGGCTCAAATGAAGAAATTCAATTTTAATAAGTGGCAAAGTGAGACCTTATTGAAAAAATGGTTTCCTGGTGAAGTGTCAAATTACCAAAAAAAAAAGACTCATTATAGAACTCAGTGAGAGCTTTCAAACAATTTTGAACAGTTCATCAAATGGAGCAACAGTTTGGTCGCAATGGGCGATGAAAAAAACAAGGGTTTTTCCTTTAAAATGACATTTTTCCCCCAAATCCAATTCATCGTCATAGTGAGTGTGGAGAATTTGTAGATGAGAAGAAGGCCCTAAATCTTGTGGAGATAATAGCGGACAAACCGACAGTTAGAATCAAGATTTTCAAGTTGGAGGTGTTAGAGTCGGTCTGGTCAATCCTCCGTCAGAGATCAAAACTCTTTATGCATTTCATGATTAGGTGTCCCGCTCCATTCTCCCAGTTGCATTCCGCTAGGGGCATGCCATAATATGATGGAGAAGGTCATGATATTCATTCCCCCTCATGTCTGGCTCCTGCTGGCTTAGGTCTTTTGTCAATCATCATCAAAGTCCATGACAGTCAAGGTCTGGTCCTTTAAAGGACAAAGGTCATTTCGAGGTCTAGGTCTAGGAATTCATCAATTTGGTCTTTGAACATGTCCAGTAAATCCATGCACACCAGAGTGAGGCCCTTACACAGTTATGGTTCAAAGAGCTTCATCACCATGTGGATAGACTCTGACTCTTCTTCAAAACTCTGTTTTGAAGAAAAGTCAAACAGTGTCATTTATGACAAAATTTTCAAAAACTTCGTCAGTTGATTTTTTCAGATGCAGTCATGGTTTCTGTGGCCAAATGTCCTATCGTGCAATCCCCGCAAAGAGTGCCGAAAATTGCATCATTCGAGCTAAAATTTCAAACGGAAAGTGAAAATCAGTGTGTTTTAAAGTCAGTGAAAAAGTGCAAAACTCAAACATTAGAAAAATGGGTTTTTGAGGAGGAAAAAATTAAACCCATCTCTTCCAGGGCTATATATACAAATTTTTGTCAAAAAAAAATGCATTGTGCCATTACAAGTCTTGGAGAAGTGTTGGAAAGGCGTGAGTGTGCATTGATGAGCAATTGAGTGAGTTGGAGGCGACCTTGGAGAGTGCGGCACATATAACCAGGAGCGCAACGCATACCCAGGGCGCGGCGCACACAGGCAGAAGCACAACGCACATGCAGGGCGTGGCACACACAGCACCCGCCCACCGTTCAAACCCTTAAATAGCACGGCGCACACCCGGGGCACGACGCACACAGAGACAAAGCGCCCAGAACGTGCCAAAACTCCCTCAAATCTTTTGTGAAACCCCTCTAATTGCAAGGTAGGCTCTCAAACTCACTTGTGCATCGAATTTGATAAAGAGATGGTGGGTTATTGTCGGTGATTGAATGCAAAAACATTTCATAAAGCAAACACAAGAAGACACCAAAGAAAAACCATTTTGCTAGGGTTGTGTAATAGTGTCATTGCTGCCAAGGCTTGATTTTTCCTACCCTACCCCTGTTCCTTATTCCCCCATGTCATTTCTCCTATTATCACTACCCTAACACTACCAAACTCATATTCCCTTTCCCCTCCTCATATTCCTCAATAGAAACCCCAAACCCTACCCCATCAAAATACCCCAAACTCCTCCCATATCCCTAAACAAATTTCTCCCTATAAACCCTATCCCCATTTCATCACTCCCTTCCTAACAATCCCTGTTTCATTGTTCCCCCTTGGTAACAAATATTGCAAAGGCACCCAGCCTCACACCATCATCAAAGGGGCAGCCTAATCACAGTCCACATTGCGGTCATGTCATCACAACATTCGTCCGAGTATGAGAGGGAGACACAGAGTGACTCATCCTCAGAAGAGCAGGTTCCCAGGAGACACCACAAGAGTGGCAAACATGTCAGGGACGAACCCACTACCCTCACTGAGTTACAATCATGCCTTCTTGCCATGTCATGCTTCCAGCACCTATCATGTTTTGAATTTTGTGAAAGGGTGACAAATGTCAGAGTTCATCATGAGTTGGCCTGTTTATTTGTGCTTCATCTACATGGAGGTCAGTCTACCTTGGCTGGGGTCACTTTCACATTGACACTCGAAGCTATATCAGTGGCAACAGGTATACCAAATGTTGGGGAGAAATGGCATAATAAGAAGAAGGTGGAAAGGCAACACTATGAGCCTTACATCAAAGCCAGATTCTTGAATGAGCTCACATGAGTATTTCCCTTCAGATACTTGAAAAATGAGTATGCTCCGCTCATGAGATTGATCATGAAATACTTCAGCTATGAGGGGAGTTTCTCTCGACTGTATGCCTATCACATCCGCTTGCTCATGCACTTTACCAGGGTGAGGATGATGAACCTCCCATTTTTCATATGCAGGAATATAGAGAGGATGAACACCTTCATGCCACATAAGACCCCTCAGCAGCAACTTAACAGTGTGTATCACTTCGCTCTTATCTGGATTTTGGTAGATCATCAGTTGGGATTGCAGGGCATTGCTTGAGAGGAATTCAGCTCCCGTGACTTCTTCAGCACACCACAAGTACTACTAGAGCCCGAACAGGAGTTGGGTGGTTCGTCTTATCAGCATGAGCATCATGAGACCACTACCATGCCAGTTTTCATTACATATCAAAGAGGCAGCAGACACTTGTTTGCAGCAGCAAAGCGAGTGTTATCTCCACCCAGGGTGGAAGGGGCCTCGCTTCTGGCATCGAATACATAGGTATTGGACAAGGGCAAGAAGCTTGTGCATGATGAGGGGCCATCATGTGTACAGGAGACCTATGTCATCCTCATTCAGGATCAAGAGACAGAGGCAGAAAATGCCAAACTTAGGATGACCATTCAGGAGAAGGACTCAGAGATACAAGACTTGATACTCAATATGGATAGAGCTAGATGGGTCATCAAGTATCTGAAGCAGAGAAATAAACAACTTGAGGACCAACAGACTATCATGGAGCTGCAAAGCATCCGTGAAAATCGACAAGCTGCCCAGTAGAGGAGGATCGAGCTCACTACCTTGGAGCAAGAGATCAACGACGACCGCGAGTCTTGGTTAGATCGAGTTAATCTACACGCTGCTGGAGAAGGAAAATAAGTAAAAAACCATATTGAGGAGGATGGCTTGTCATTACAGGGCACGGAATATGAGCACAAGGGCCCGAATAAGGAGTTTGAAGGCAAAATTGAGCAAAGCAACAAAAGAGGCAAAAGAGGCAAAAGAGCAAGATCAGCTTTGAATCTTGGCTGAAGCTTCCTTGGCACAGCATAGCACTTCATAGAGGACCTCCAGCCCAAATTTCAAGGAATTTGGGGAAATTTTGGTCACATGACAAATTTTAGGCACAAACACAGGTTTTTTCTCTATATGTGCCGCGCCACCGGCGCGACGCGTAGGATTGGGAGCTCCAAAGGAGAAATGGTTTGCATTTTTGGATTCAGCATGAAAAATCACGACTACTGGCACTCGGATCAAGAAATTTGGAGAAGATCTTGGTCACCAAAAGGGAAAAAAGCACTCAAAAATGGCCTCACTGCCCCTATTTTGACACATAGGAAGTAGTCTTGGGAGAATGAAGATTTGGAGGGGCAAATGAGCTCCAAATTCAAAAATTCCACTTGGGTTAGAAAGTAGACAGGACAGGCTTTCCAACGAGCACACTTGGCCACATTTTAAACTCTTGCAAGTGACTCAAAACTGGCCTCAAAGTGGCGCGATGCATACAGAAAAGGGCATGGCGCATATAGGAAAAAAGGCCCAGAATGCCTCTATTTCGCGAAATTTCGCTTCCCAACTTTTTGTAAGTGGGCCCACTCATATGAACTTTAGTTTTTCAGCACCTAAGGCAGTTTTACTAGTATTTTCACTCCATATGGTGAGTTATCCAAGTGGCAAAGGAAGGCAAAGGGCCACCCAAGCCATTTGTCATGTTTGTGGCGCTGCACCTGTAGCTGTTGTTTGGCTCTCCACCTTCATTTTGTAATGATTCAAGTAAATCCCCAACCCTTGGGCATTCTATCTCTTCATGGCACATTTTATATATTGTATGCAAACTATTTGCAAAGGTTTGGTTGGCTTGTAACTTCTGGGAGACTGTGGGAAAGAAACTCTATTTCTGCATTATATATTTTTTACAGAGGATTAATGAAAGGCAATGGCTCTGTTTCATGAGATTCATGTGGTTGTGAGTGTAGCAAATGTGTCTCTTATGTTTCATATGTATCTTGTTATGTTTCATAGCTCATTTCATATTTGTTTCCATTGAAATTTTCTAAGTTAGCTAAGGTAGAATTCAATTTTATTACTCTACCTGTGGGAAAATTTCATGTTCAGTGTTCATTCTTCTGTTGAAAAGGATTCATCTTGTCCATGCCCTTTTCACCCTCTTAATCAATCTCTCCATTCCGCACTATCTTAAAACTAAATTGCTAGGCTTTCCGCCTACCTTGCCTCACGAAATAATATGTGCCTTTATGTTAAGTTCTCTGTTCATTGAGGTCCATTGGTCCCATATCATCCCAGAAACACAGTCATTCATAAAAATCACTCCTTGTATTCATATTCACTTACTAGCCTAAGACAAATAGTTCACTGTAAGTCATCTCATGCCTTTTCATTCACTTATTCATTGAGTGTGACTCGGAGAGAGCCCTCTCCTGTTCTGGTAGGGCTAGCTACCAGACTGAGCATGGTTTGTGGTTACCCTGAATTTTGCCTTCCTTCAGCCTAAGGCGGATTTAGGTGCTAACATAGTGGCAACTCCACTGGGAACAAATTAATCCCCTTGCTTCTTAATAATTCTAAGCTTCTGGATGATAAGCTTAGGATTTGATAGGCTGAGTAAAGTAGGTTGTTTCCCTTGATTTTTCTCAATAGCACGCTGGCTTCTCGAAGATACACCAGAGCTAATCCAGATCCTGACCCTCCGCTAATTTACGAAAATCCCAATTTGATTTCAATAAATCGTCATCAAGAAAGCTCTATATCGCCTGTGCTCAAATCCCATTCATGCCCGGACATTTTTGAGTATATTGAAGAGCTAGAGTTTGATGAGCCGTTTGAATTAACGTTGTTTGAAACCAAGTCCGAAAGAGCGGTTGACTCTACTATCCACAATCCACAGTTTCTTGTAGACTTGGAAACGGAAAGGGCTAACCGGTCTATTGATAACTACATAATAGCTCAGCTTCAAACTCCAATTGCTAGCCCCTTAAAAATTGTGCACACTCCTCCAACACCTCCGAGGACAAATCCACTAAGAGTGATGGCTGCCCGTTTCGCACCTCTTGTTTTGCCTCAAATTTTAGATGATATGCCCGCTGATTACCAAAGCAAAATTCCATTTTTTGATGGCTCTCCTAATGGCATTACTGCGCAGCAACATGTGGACAGAATGGTAGACTTCTATGAACTTCATGAGATAGATGCAGAGAACGTGGTGATGAGACTTTTTGTACAAACATTTGCAGGTGAAGTGAGGAAATGGTTCAGAGGTTTACTGGCTGCACGCATCGCTACCTTGGCCAACTTACAAAGACAATTCTTAAACCACTGGGAAGTGAAAAAGAATCCTCTTCAAATTCTGTCTGAATATGAGAAAATCAAGAGAAACGCTGGTGAGTCAGTCCAAGATTATTGCATTAGATTCAATACAGTTTCTAATGAAATTCCAGATAATCTAAGGCCACCTGTGGGACTAGCCATGTTGAAGTTCCCAGATGGTTTTGATGCTGATATGGCTTATCAAGTGAGAGAAAGAGAACCGGCTACAATGGAAGACATGCAGAAGATAGCAGGCAGCGTTGAAGCAAATCTGCTGACCAAGAGAGCTAGAGCAAAGGCAGAAAAGAAGATCACTGCAAAAGAAGAATCTTCCTCGGTAGATCAACTACTTTGGAAGGTAGAGCAGATGCTTGAAAGAGTGAAACTTGATAAACCGGAGCCACAAGTTAGAAATCCTAACTTCCGTGGCCAACAACAACCACAGTATAGAATAAGACAGAGAGATCAGCGAGCTGAAGAGCCAATTGCACAACAACCAGTACAAACACCTTTGCAGCAAAATTTTGTGCATGGACTGGAATCAGATGAAGACGGGAATGTAATAGGCGAAGAAAATCATCTCTTTACTCCTGACGATTTGCCTACTTATCTCACTGAAGAGGAGTATGCAGAGAATTCAGCTGCACACAAAGATGGAGATTTCATTCTAGCAAGCGACACCGTCTTGGAGGAGCAATCAGATGAATACCAAAGAGGCTACATGAATGCTTTGTCTGCCCAATAGCAGTGATATTCACTTAGAAACAGGGATGTGCCGGTCAGACCCATTCAGAAAAAGAAGGATGTTGAAGCGCCAAAGAATGATTCAGCAGGTACACAAAGGAAAGGAAAGGAGGTGGTTGAAACGAAGAGCAACAAATCAACATCAGCAGAACCGGCACATCAGCAAGTTACATCGAAAGAAAGGGAGAGGAAATAAATCCCAGTCAAAGAGGTAGAAAGGATTCCCACTTTCAATTTAGAGAATGAGATTCCAAGCTAAAAATATCTATCCCTTTGACTGAAATATTGAAGAACATCAGTTATAAAGGACAAGTATCTAAAATGTTAAATTTGGACCCAATGTCCGACATGGTGAATGTCGAAGATGATCAACCTGAAATGATTTTTGGGCCAGCATCAAATGGTGAGTCTCATGACAGAGATCTGCCACCTTTTTACATCAGTTTAAGGTTGCATGATTTTGTGTTACATAACGCCATGTTCGATTCCGGAGCCTCTCACAATCTCATGCCCAAGGAAATCATGGACAAGCTTGGTCTGGACATCACCCGGCAATATTATGATCTCTATTCATTCGATTCCAGCAGAGTAAGATGTATAGGTCTCATCAAAGACTTGGTTGTGAGTTTGGATCAGCTCCCCATGAAGAATGTTTTAATGGATATTGTGGTGGCAGACATTCCTCCAAGGTTTGGCATGCTTCTTTCCAGGTCTTGGGTAGCTAAACTAAAAGGGACACTACAGCTAGATTTCTCCTATGCAACGATTCCAATATTTGGACAAATGAGGAAATTATATCGGGAACAAAAATGAAGTACATGATCACAAGCAAGTAGAAACCAATAAATCATCCTATTAACTATGTACATACAGATTTAGAGTCTTTTGTTTTGTATTCAGATAGTTTAAATGATATAGATAGTCAGTTGGTAGAAGCAGATGATATTCCGGAAATAACAGAAAATTTCAGAGAAGTTTTGAAGAAAGAGGAACAAGGACAGCAGAACACCGTTGAGCAATCAGCTGAAAGCAATGGACAGCAAGCAGGCAAGGCACAACAAACATATTTCTAGCACTTGCAAGAGGAGGAAGAAGGTTTGTGGACCATGGATTTCGATGGAGTAGTGGGAAATGATGGCACTGGAATAGGAATTTGGGTACGCAATCCTTTCTCCACCCCAAACAAGGTCCCTAGTAACGTACGGGTATGCTCTTACAAGTTGGCTTTTGAATGTTCAAATAATGAAGCTGAGTACAAAGCTCTAATTGTTGGCCTAAAGATTCTAAGAAATCTAAACGCTAAGAGGATTTCAGTATATGGCAACTCCAAATTGGTTATCAAGTAGGTCAGAGGCGAATATCAAGCAAAGCATCCTAGGATGCGGGCCTGCCGTAACGCAGTCCTAGACATTTTGAAATTATTTTCAGAATACACCTTGACATGTATGCCTCACATACAAAATAGCATTGTTGATGCTCTTGCTAAGGTATCAAGTAGTTTGAAAATCCCAATGAACTCTAGTAACAAATTTGAAATCCATGTCAAGTACCGTCCAACCATTCCAGACAATCAGAGATATTGGCAAGTGTTCCAAGATGATGACGAGATTGATGATTTTCTGCAAAACAAAGGCAAGTTTAAAGAGAGACCTCAATTGATGAAGAAAATGACGATGGAGAAGGCAATGGTACAGATGAATTGCAGATCAATGAAATGGACGTGTTGCAGCTGAAGAATAATGTTATTCCCAAAGGCTTGATACCTCTAGAAGAACTCTTCGATCAGGATGATGTAGCCCACAAGCCGACATTGCAGCCAACAGAGAAGGGTGTGGAAGAGGTGTCACGTGGAATGAGTCGAGGTTGCGGACAAGATCAACCTTCCTAGTATCTAAATATATCTAGTGACAAGCAAGCCAATCAAAAACTATCTTTCTCTAAATATGCAATTAAAAAAAAAGGCAAACAAGTGTTTTAGGCCTACCTTGAGTCCAATGCAAGTTTGTGGAAGCCTCGCTCCCTCACTCCAAATGAGCTTCCTTGAAGTGTAATTCTGCAAACACAAACAAGAAAACAATTAAATAGCACCTAAAAAGCCAATATCATAAAGCATATTCATCATAATGTTCAAGGAGATTATGAAACAAACCACATAAGACAATTTGTTGAGAAAAATGATTCTGATTGTATTAATTCAAATGAAGAAGAACTTTACAACCTGTGCCTTGATGCTGTACAAGCTCCTCCCAGGGTCCGACAAGAAGTCTCCTCTACTTTGACAAGTTTCACTCACTTCCCAATGAAGCAAAAAGGTATGTGATCTCTCCTCTCAAGCTTAACTAGGAAGTCCCAATTCCACCAGCATTTACCCTAAAAAATGTTCAGCTTCTAACCTCTCCAGCAACTAACCCAATGCCTTAATTTATAGTGCAATGGAGGGAAGTTACTAGGTCCTCTTTCAAAGGGATAAAGCCCTCCTTCAAAGGGATAGCTCCTCCTATCAAGGGATTAGCTCCTTCTCTTTTGGGATGCATGAACCACTTGGAGCGAACAATCCACGTCAAAAGTCCTTCTAGAATCATCTAGAATTAACCCAAAGTGAGTTTTTTAAGATAAAAATTGCACCTTTTGACTTTCACAGGGGTACGCACCCTCCCCTTTACAGACATAGCGTATAAGTACGCAGGTAATATGAACAAAGGGTGTGGGCCCGCAGGAAAAAGTGAGAGAAAGTGCAGAACCAGAGTTACATTGTTTTTTGATGTCTTCCTCTCATTTCCAAAGCTTATTTTGAAGAGCTGAGGTCTGAGACTTGCTTAGGAGGTCAGTACAAGTGATGATAGACCCATACTGACTGAAAATAATCAAGGTGACAATATTTTGTGTAACAGATTGCCAACTAAAGTGCGAAGTTTGTAGTAGATGAGGATTTCATTTATCATTTAGGAAGAGTGAAGTACTTTATCATTTCAAGGATCATATCACGGAGAGCCCGGTTGGAACCTGTAAAAACATTCAATGCAAAATATATATAT
>APFE030578008.1:0-20144 GCA_000404065.3 Pinus taeda
GGGATAATTGTTGCATGTCTTCGCATGGACTTCATGTTTCATTTTCTCCAACTAATTAAGTAAAGATGAATTAACTAATTATTTTACCAACAACTACTGAGATCAAATTTGAATTTTAATTCAGGGACTAATTAAAATTGGAATATATCTTGAAATGCTATCTATAGCAATGCTATTTTTATCATTTTTATTTTTTGCATTCCTTGTTGTTATTTCCATCACTGGTACTTGAAATGCTATCTATAGCAATTCTATTAATAACATTTCTATTTTTAGCATTTATTGTTTTTATTTTAAACATATTGGAGTGGGAAAATTTTGCGGTGGGGCCCAGCGAAGCGCTCCTTCTGCAAATGTAACCAAACTTTATCACCCAACTGGAACTATTGGGGCACCTGATGTTGATCATGATGCTGCTTGTTCTTATCATTAGCTCTATCCAATATGTCATGGACCTGTTGATGGATTTGCTAAGTGCACTCAATGAAGTTGTTGGTCTTGTCAGCTTTAGACTAGACATGAGCCAAATCTTCTTGAGTAGCTACAAATAGTATGGCCACATCAATGGGACATAGTGGCTGGAATTCCAACCCCACCTAAAATGGGTTGTGTCCAATTGAGTTATAGAGAGATTTTTTGTAGTCGTGATTTACATAGGGAAGGCTTTCATCCCATGTGCATGGATGCTTCGAGTTGTAAATACGTAGAATGTGTATGATCATCTTGTTAATGACCTCTATTTTTCCATTAGTTTTGGGGTGAAAAGCCATGGACATAGTGAGATTGGTATCCAACATCGACCAGAAACTTGACTAAAATGTACTTAGGAACCTGTTGTCTCGATTTGAGATATGTAATATGGTATCCCAAAGTGTACCCACAGTCATTCAAAGAAGATATTAGCAGTGGCTTATGTTGTGATACTCTTCTTGCTGTCCACTAGAATGACCATCTTAGAGAATATGTCAACGACCATGAAAACACAGTCGTTGCCATTCTTAGTAGAAGGAAGGCCTGACATGTAATCCATAGATATGGATTCCCAAGGTCGAATAGGAGTAGGAAGAGGAGTGGCCTTGCTTCTTGATGGTTAGTTTGGAAATGGCGCAGTCAGTGCAGGATTTGATGTACTTCCCAACATCTTGTCCAAGGTTTGGCCAATAAAAATACTTCTGCAGCACTACCACTATTTTCTCTAATGTAAAATGTCCAATGACCCAACTGTAGTGCACCTCCTAAATCATCTTGGAACACTCACTTGAAGGAACACAGAGGTGTCCTAGGTGGCATGATAGTGCATCCCGGAGGTGAAAATTTGGAGCTTTCTTGCTTTCCACGAGTGTCTGGTATGTGTTGCCAAAATTTGGATCGCTCTTGTAAATATGTAGCCACCCCAAAATCTCATACCCACAAGAGTCGAGCCCATTGGTTAGTGACATGACCAAAGATCAGTCGAGGTAGTTTGCAACATTATTCGTGCTGCTCTTCTTGTACTTAATGTTCAAATGGAACCGTTGTAGGTATGTGGACCATTTCTGGTTGCGATCATTGTACAACTTCCCTTGTGTTTGTATTAACTGCAAGGGTCAATATTCTGTGTGGATGATCGTTTCATTTCCCATAAGTAATGCTTCCATTGTCGGCAAGCCTACACAATGGGATACATCTCCTTGTCATAGGTGGAATACTTTCAGACTGTGTCTGAAAGTGTCTCACTTTGCATTAGAGGAATTTTTAGGTCTAAAATGGGCCTCCTAAGAAATTGTACAACCAAAATAAAATTTATAAGAACCAATAGGATTCAAGATGATGATGTCAACCATGGGGGATGATACACCATTTTTCGAGTAAAAAAGTAAAATGATTAAAAAATAATAAAATAATAAAACTAATTTTTCAAATTATCTCCCTAACATTTTACTTAAATTTCAAGCGGGAGTACTTTTTGGATGCAAAATTTAATTCCTCATCCAAGGAGTACCCATGTTGCATACTTTCAATGGACCCTACTACATGAAAAATGAGAAATACATTAAAAAACATGATTGCAATCACGTTTTTCATGTATTTCTCATTTTCTGAGTAGAAGGGTCCATCAAAAGTATGGAACATGGGTACTCCTTGGATGAGGAATCAAATTATGTATCCAACAAGTGTTGTCGCTCAAAATTTGAGTAAATCCATAAGGATATAAATTGAAAATACGAGTTGAAAAAAATAGTTTTTCTTTTTTCCCCTCTAAAATTTGATGATGTAATATAATCTTATTTTATTATTTCCACTATTATTATATAATTTCCTTAGGAGGACCAATTTTATACCTCAAAATTCCCCTAATGGATATGCCACTAGAAGCCCCTATTAACTAAGAACTGCACCAATATCATAGTTGGAGACATCTATCTCAATCTCAAATGGTTGTTGCAGGTCTGGTAATGTGAGCATTGGTGCAGAGAAGAGGCAATGCTGCAACTTCGCAAATGCCTTTTGTTGGGATTCAGACCAAAATAACTTTGCTTTCTCTCAGCCCTTGGTGACTTGAGTTAAAGGTCAGGTGATCTGAGAGAACCCCAACACAAACCTGCTGTAGAAATTGGTGAGACATAGAAAGTTGTGGAACTCTGTTAGAGTGGTTTGGGATAGCAAATTCCAAATGACTTGTATCTTCGTTGGGTCCCCATGCACACCCCACTCATCAATGATGTACCCCAAGTATTGAACGCGGGTCATACCAAAAATGCATTTCTCCAAATTGGCACACAACTTGTGTTGTCACAGGGTTTGGAGGATATGTCGAATAAAGTGGAGATGATCTTCCTAACTCTGTCCAAAGCTTAGGATGTCATCCAAATACATCACCAGAAATGAGTTTGTGAAGCGTTGCAAGATGTCATCCATTAGCCTCATGAAGGTTGTGGGGGCATTCATCAACCTGAAAGGCATGACCAACCATTCAAAAAGTCCCTCCTTATATTTGAAGGCAGACTTCCACACATCGGGGGTTTGATTGGTACTTGGTGATAACTGGAATTAAGTCAATCTTACTAAAATATTTGCCCCCATTGAGCTAGTCCAGAAGGTCATCAATCTGTGGGATCGAATACCTGTTCTGGATAGTGATCTTGTTTAACACCGGATAGTCAATACAGAGTCTCCAGGTCTCATCCTTCTTCTGTACCAACATGGTTAGGCTCCCACAGGGTGATGAACATGGCTTGATGATCCATTTCTGCAATAACTCCTAAATTTGCCTCTTGATTTCATCGTTCTCCATAAAAGAGCATCAATAAATTGGTCCATCAGGCCTCATCCAACAACATTGAAATAATAAATGGTTTCTTTCTGTATGACTTAAGAATTCAAGGTTCTTTTATTCAACTTTCTAATCCAAAAGGGCTTTCACAAAAATAAGAAGGTCCTTAAGGCCCCAACCACCCCATGAATTAGGAAATGTTATCTTTTCCAAAGCCACCCATGGAAGAACAACTTCTTATTTAGACCCATCCCACAAGAACCTCCCACAGAGTTTCCTTATATTTGCTAAAATTCCTTTCAGAACCCAAGTTAGAGCCAATCAAAAAATATGGATGGCTTCAAGTATTGATTTGATCAATACTAACCTACCAGCTCTTGAGAAACATTTGAAACTCTAATGCTTAGGCCTTTTCTCCACTTAGGCCAATAACCACATCTAGTCATGATTCCTATATGAATTGGTTTTTAAATAGAAGCCCAGATATTTGATGATCTAGGTGGATATTGGTGGCCACCCACCTATTCCACCTTGACCTCCAGTTGGTTTCATCAGTTTCCTTTATTATAGCAACATTTCCTATTTTTAGCAATTTTTTGGGTATAAGGAGTTAGGGCTCAAACTGGTTGAACCTTTACAAGACCAACCTCGCAAACCCTGACGACCTCCCATAGTGGAAGAAACGAAATATGAGGGAGTAGGATATCCTTTCAAAATATTTCTTGAGGAATCCCTTGAGCCACAGAGGAATGCGACGATGGATAAGTATGCCTAGATCTTTCAACAACTACCCACAAGCGACGCATCTTCATCTAACAACCACTCTAGTAGTGCCACTCCCTTTAAGGTACAAGTCAACTTTAACATTCCCATATTTGAAGGCCAAATAGATGCAGACATTGTCGAATATGGTTAAATATGTTGGAAGGATAATTTTCAGTTCATGACTTTTCCAGTCGGGAAAAGATTACTTTTTCACTCCTCAAAGTCACCCCCCTGTCAAGGACTATTGGGAAACCTATTGTGAACAGAAGGGCGAGAGGCAACCCTCATTGATTTTACCTGCACCCACTTGGAATTATTTCTAAGACACCATCAAGGAACAATATTACACTATCAGGAGGTATGAAGATAAATACATAAAGCGGACCACATTGTGGCAGTGAAAGGACCAAGACATGCCAAAGTTCAAAAATATTTCTCATACCCTTTGCATGAAGGTGGGTATCAAGGATTTTGAGAAGAATTTTTCACTCAAGTACCGTGACTGTCTATACAAGTACATCTAGGATGATATGGAGTTATGGGACATCTTCTTGCATAGTGTCGCCTATTGATATGTTGTCAAGATCAAGCATAAATTTTAAAAAAAGAAGCGAGACTTTGTATTTGTGAATCATAAGCAAGGGAAAGGTTCCCCCATATCGTAGAACAAAGGACAAAGCCAAGGCGCAACGACCCAGGACAACCCATTGAATACGCAAGCATAGAATAATGACACAAAGACAAATAATGACATAGGGAAATGGTGTGAGTTCCATAAAAGCCCCACTCACAAATAATTGAGTGTCGAGCCAAGTAGTCATTGTTGGCTGAGCTTAAGGCTTCCGAATCAGATGCATGTTTTGACTCTGAGTAAGAACTCAAAAAGGGGAATGACAAAGGGAAGCATATTATTGATGCGGAGCCCAGTGCCATCGTCTCCACCACTAAGATCTAAAAGATTGAGCCCGAAGATCTAAAGGAGGGGGAAGAAACTCTTTGACTCACAGATGTGGGTGAAGGGTTCTTCATTCTAGTTCATTGTCAACAGTGGAATCCAAAAGAACCTCATTTCAGCAGAGGTTGTGAAGCGGTTGGGCCTACCAACCACTCCATAGTTGTAGTCATACACCATCGAGTGGATTCACCAAGGACGAGATCTATACGCCAACCAACAATGCCGTCTTCCCTACAAGATCAAGTCCTTTACATATGAGGTATTGTGTGATATTTATCCTCTTGAATTTTGTGATGTTTTATTAGGCCAACCATACATGTGGAATCATCTTGTTGTATATCAGTGTAGGCCTCGCACTATTATTATTTATTTGGGAAACAAGGTATACATGATACTCGAGGTAGCACCACCTACCGCCATCTCTTTAATATTTGTGAAGAAATGCAGTAAGATCATTTCCTAGACTGGGAAATTTGTCTTCCTTATGATTTTCTCTCAGGGAAAGAATAAGATTGTGGCCACATCCACAACCTCGAAATAAGGCTCCTCCATGTGATAACAACAGATAGACAAGGTCGTGGAGGAGTACAAGGACATCTTCACCTCACCAACAGAGGCACCCCTGCACTGTGAGGTCAAGCACTCCATCAATCTGACCTTGGGCGTTTTTATACCCAACAAACTGATCTACTGACGCTTTGCTCTGGAGAACGATGAAATTTAGAGGCAAATTCAGGAGCTATAGTAAAAATGGCACATCAAGAAAATTTCATCACTTCTGTGGGAGTCCGATCATTGTTGAATTTATAGAATTTGCTCCCGGAGGACCAAGACATCCGACCCCCTCGAATCATTACCCAGGAATCCATAGACATAAACTCCCCCTAGGGTTATTTTGATGTCTCAGCACAAGCTGAAGGCTGTGTTGGAGGGGCGGTGTTGCATATGGATAATATAATGTCTTATAGAATCAAGTTCAGCCTTGGCAGAGGCACCAACAACTATGCTGAAATAAGCACCCTAAAATACCTTCTCCTTTTTGCAAAAGAACAAAATTGCCAACAACTTCAGATATTCGGAGACACACAACTCATAATTAACTGGACAAATGAAGTTAATCATTGTCACTTGCACACACTTAGAGATATTCTGATTGATATCCTTTCTCTAAAGTCCCAATTTCATTCATTTGCATGCTCACATATATACAAGGAAAGGAATGAGGTCGTTGATCGTTTATCCAAAGAGGCAGCGCAACTGAACAGAGGTCAATGGCAGAGACAGGAATACAAGGGCGACAGTTTCTACAGTTACTATCATCGTCCTTTTATGGACATGATTGGTTCCTATCAGAATGATCGCTAGATCATTCAACAACTTTTCTTTTACTTTCTCCTTCTATGTATATACTTACCAGTTTTCAGTATATTTTTGGACAAAACTCATATTCTCATAAACTTACTGGACCTCTCAAAAGTTTATTATCAGTAAGCATCATAATAGTTTTTGTAAAGTTTATAATAGCTCTAGAAAATACTCCCTTTTTGCTGACAATAGTTCATATCTGAAGTATCATACAACATGTAATTTTCCTATCTTTTTAATGAAAATTACCCTTTTTTTGAGGAAAAAAAAAAGACAACTCTCTCGAATAGGTATCCAATCCCACAAATTTATGACATTTTGGACCAGCTCAAGGGCGAAAAATATTTCAGTAAGATTGATTTGAATTTAATTTATCACCAAGTACCAATCAAACCCTCTGATGTGTGGAAGAATACCTTTAAATCATAGGAAGGCCTTTTTGAATGGTTGGGCATGCCTTTGGGTTGACGAATGCCCTCAAAACATTTGTGAGGCTGATGGATGACATCTTGCGGCCCTTCACCAACTAATTTTTGGTAGTGTATTTGAACGACATTTGTATCTTCATCCAGAGTTCGGAAGAGCACCTACACCATATTCAGCAAGTCCTCCAAACCCTGCGATAACACAAGTTGTGTGCCAATTTGGAGAAATGCACTTTTGGTATCACCTAGTTTCAATAATTTGGGTACATCATTGATGATCAGCATGTGCACGTGGACCCATCCGAGATACAAGTTATTCGAGATTTGCCTAACCCGACCACTCTAATAGAGCTACGCAGCTTTATGGGTCTTTCCTATTTCTACCGCAGGTTCATTTTGGGTTTCTTTCATATCACTTGACCTTTGAGTCAACTCACCAAGGGCGAAGCAAAAGGAAAATTATTTTGGTAAGAATCCCAACAGAAGGAATTTTTCAAGTTGAAGCATCGCTTCTGCTCTGTACAGTGCTCACATTAATAGACATGCAACAACTATTTTAGATTGAGACAGATGCCTTTGACTATGCTATCGAGGCAGTTCTAACTCAGCAGGGGAATTCAGTAGCATATCATAGTGAGACACATTCAGACGCAATATGAAAGTGTTCCACATATGACAAAGAGATGTATTCCATTGTGCATGCCTGCTGACAATGGAAGCATTACATTCTAGGGACAGAAACGTCATCCACACAGACCACTGACCCTTTCAGTTCATACAAACATAAGGAAAGTTTTAGAATGATCGCCATCAAAAGTGGTCCACATATCTACAACGGTTCTATTTGAAGATCAAGTACAAGAAGGGAACCACCAATAATGTTGCATACTATCTCAACCGACCATTAGTTATGGCACTGACCATTGCGCTCAACACATGTGGACACAAGGGTGACTGCATCTTTACAAGAGAAATCCAGAATTCAGCAACACATACCAAATTCTCCTAGAAGGAAAAAGAGTTTCATATTTTCACCTCCAGGGCACACTGTTAAACCACCTGGGACACCTCTATGTTCCTTCAATCGAGTGTGCAAAGATTATTTTGGAGGTGCACTACAATCGGGTCAATGGACATTTCAGATTAGAGAAAATAGTGGCAGTGCTGCAGAAGTATTTTTATTGGTCGAAACTTCCACGAGATGTTGGGAAGTACATCAGATATTTCACTTCTTATACCATTTCCAAACCGACAATAAAGAAGCAAGGCATATATACTCCTCTTCCTACTCATAGTGAGCCTTAGGAATCCATCTCCATGGATTACATGTCAGGATTTCCTTCTACTAAGCATGGAAATGACTGTGTTTTCGTGGTCGTCAACAGATTCTATAAGATGGCCATTTTGGAAGCCTACAAGAAGAGTATCATAGCAGAAGCCACTGTTAAGCTTTTCTTTGTACGAGTGTCGGTACATTTTCAGATCCCACAATTATTATCTCAGATCCAAACAACACCATCACCAAGTTCTAGGGGACAATGTCTTCAAGATCATCATTCAACCGTTCCTTGGTATACACCAACTATTTAATGTGGATCAGCTACGACCATACTTTCCCCCATTGTTGGATACATCCAACGTTGCTGAGCAACTGAAACCAAGAAAGCTCAACCCAAGCTGCATCGAAAAGGCCATAACTGATAGGATCATGAAAACACATATCAAGAACACTCACTAGTAGAGGATCCAACTATATCGAGTTGTCAAAGCATGAAAAATCCTCCACCAAGGAAAGTGGTTCACCAGGAACCAAGTTCAACAAAAATTTCTTCGCCTCATGGAGGCTCTACACGCAATTGGGACCATTTATTCCCAAGGGGGGAGGACTAATACAGGTGGATATTAGTTTCCACCCACCTATTCCACATTGACCTCCAATATTTTTCATTAGTTTCCCTCTTTATAGCAACATTTACTAATTTTAGTAGTTTTTTGGGTCTTGAACTTCCGAAGTTGTTTTGAACCCCTAAACGACATTTTTTCGAGGTCTATGGGTTTACCAAAAATCATATAGTACTTAGAGATATATTTCCAATGAGGTATCGTACACGCAAAACATAGATCATATGACCAAGTTACAACCCCAGGAATTTGGCTACCCAGCTAACACTAATAGGGCCCACAAACTCTTGGCATTCCATATCCTGGTGTTATGGTTTTGGTTGTTTAGGTTCCTTTTTTGTTCAATAATAAAAATTCCCTTGAGCCTATTTGTAACATAATTAAAAGGCATGTAGCTGCCACATTTATTCTTAGAGATAAGCAACCATCACCCGAGCTAGTTTAATTCCATCCTGCTTGTAAGCATCTTTCAGTTCCTTGATATTGATATTTTGTTGTGTTCCACATATGTCAAGATCATCTGAGGTTTTCACAGATCAACTTAACTGCAAAAGTTAAGTAAGTCTAAGCCCTCCTCACCTCTCCACTGAGTAGCCCATTGTATAATATGGTAGATTTATGAACATTGATGATCATTCCTATGGCTTTCTAAAATAGAGCAAGGGATTCCTTAATGGATTCCAAGTCTTCTCTCGAACCATTGCAAAAAATTACGATATCATCCATAAAAATCAAGTGATAAAGAGATTTACTTCCACTACAATGCCCTATAGGTCACCCCGACGTGTAGCATCCAGAATCAATATGCTCAACCCTTTAAATCCTAACATAAATAGGAGAGGAGACAAAGGGAAACCTTGACTTAGTCCTCTCTAGGCATGAAAAAAAGGGGATGTTGAGTCATTAATCAAAACTGCAAAGGATACATTATTCATACATCCCATAACCTAGTTATTAAAAGGGACATCAAACTCCAAGTGAGTAGGAATCATTCAGATTTCCAGTTGACTCTTTTATAAGCATTTGACAAGTCAATTTTTGCAACAATCCCTTTCGACTTCTAGATTTTTATGTTGTGCAAACCTTCTTGTTCCACCCCAATAGCTTCATAGATCTAGTGACGCTCTAGAAAACCAAAGTGTTCTTTAGATACATTCCTATATAGCACAGGTCACAGGTGCATGGCTATGATCTTGGCAACGATTTTGTAAATGAAATTGCACATAGAAATAGGCTTGAAATAATCAAAAGATTGGGGATCGTCCACCTTTGGGATAAGTGTTATAAAGGTTAAATTTATTGGACCATGAATTCTCCCATTTTTTCGAGAATCATCAAACACCCATAGAATTGTTTCCCCTATCAACCCAAAAAATCCCAAACATAACTCCACAGTCTAGCCATCCGACCCAGGACTTTTATCCTTCTACATTCATTTTAGAACTGCCAACAAATTTCCTTTTATTAAAAACTCCATTAGATTCTGATTATCTTCCTCATCCAAAAATATCAGAAAGAACTGGGCTACATAGACTATTTCAACAATGGAAGCCTCTTTCGGGGCCTTTAACAAATTTTGGAAGAAAGCCTTTCCCAAGGATGCAAATTCGTCAAAGCTTTCTTCCTTGCTTCCACCAAGTTTTGGAATTTCCCAAATCGTATTACATTTTTTTTACCTTTAGCATAGTTTTGAAAGAATTTTGTGTTCTCATCCCCACTTTTAATCCATACCGCTTGTTTGTTCAGCTTCCATTATTATTCCTTCTCGGCCAAAATATTTCTCTTTGAGGTTTCCAATTGCATGATCCTATGTTTGGTATTCGTAGAATCATACCATCCACCCTCAAGTGCTTCAAGTATTTCCAGTTCTCCTTCAACATATTTAAGTTCTACCTCATATCTATCCTTCTTCTAGATTTCCCATTGGATGGACGCTTTCTTAAACTTCTTTTAGTTATTCACAAATTTCTGAGTAATGGATACCCTTGAATCCAAATGGAATGAAGACCATGTATCCTTTACTAGCTACACATAACTTTCTGCCTAGAATGATTAAATTTAAAAGGACTTTCAGAATTTTAATTTCCTCCCTTTAATTCTAGTAGAACCAAATGGTGATCAAATTCTCCAACAATTCCAATCCATTGCCAAATTAGGGGAAGAGTGCCAACCATGTTTTCTGTTAGAAGAAATTTATCAAGACGCTTTGCCACCATCATGTTTCCAGTTCACGTGTTCTTCAAGGTTTAATTTTAATGAGATTAACATGAATAAGATGATTGTCAGCGAATATCCTGATAAAAGTCCACCATCGGGACCAAGAGGGCTTGAGGACCCCATACTTCCAATGCACAAAATTCATATGTCTTCTATAACGAGATTATCTTTCTTCATGAATGGCAACCATTAAACTGTTCTTAAGAGGAGCTCTTTCATAACGAGGTTCACAAATATTTAATTCCATGCTCAATTATGTTGAGTAAATGTTTTCTCTAAGGACCATATCAGAGCCCCATATGTTGGAGACCTTAATAAACATCAAATTGAGACCCATGGCCAAACCCCCTGATCAAAGCCTCGCATCAAAGGAGAAAAAAGACCAACCATGGAACATTTTATTCAATTCTTCAGTTATCATATCTCCTAGACCCAATGTTTCCTAAAGAAAAATAATATCAAGACTACAGGAAAGGATCAATCTTTGAAGATCTAGTTTTTTTTCGGGAACTTACTAATCCACTGTAATTGAAGGTAATAAAAATCATGTAGTAACCTTCTCAGGGGCGTGCGCTGCTCTAAGCGCCCCATAAAGAGATTATTTCTTTATTCTGCTATATCTAAAAGGGACTTCAATTACGCCTTTGAAATCTGAGATTTTATACCTCTAGATTTACCAGGGCCAGGAATAAGTAGGAGATTGCCAATGTGAAAATTCCTAATCCTAAAGGAACCCCTATTGCAGCAAATCTGAATCTAGTTAACCTAATTGATTTTAATATACATTATCAAGTTATTCTCTGAATACTAAAGAAAATTACTTCTGCAACCTACACTACTTAAAATTTGATTACATGAAACAGAAAACTGAGTAAAGAACAAGATACATTGGACATATTTATTTTTGGACAAAATAGTCGTCGGAAAAAGCCAATGTGGGAAAACTAGTGCAGTAGCTCTGAGGGTTTATTATTTTGCAAGAGAAAATTCTGAGTACAAATCTAGGATGCTCAACTAGCAATACTTATAGAGAAAATACTAGACAAAAGACTGGTGAAATAATCTCACCTTGTCACTCGAGAAACAATGACTGGTCCTTCAGCTCTTGAGGCTCTATGTCATCCTCTAATGGCTTCTATGTTAAACTGCATCACCCCTCCTGGGTATTATGCTTCCTCTTTGCTCTGGATCCTCTGCTGGATGAGAAATTGACTTTCTTGTGTCCCAGTCTCACACCCTAGATTTCAACAACTGAATTTCGAATTCCCTCAATAGAAACTCAACTTCTCCTCGCTGACTTATTTGCCTCTGTGTCAACACTACGTAGGTTAGCGTCAGCCCTCCTCCGGACGTATTTCTATCCTCTCTGTGCCTTGTACTCTTCCGAAATTCCTACTCCTGGATTCTCACTACCCCTATGCTACAAGATCTCCCCAATCAATTTTCCTCCTGAGAAATTCTCATCTTAGAAAATCGATTTCCTCAATCTCTCTATGTGTCTCTAAATGAAACACAATCCTCCTTATACTTTTCTCGTTGAGAATTCAACGACTGAGATTAAGTCTCTAATCAACGGCTAATATTAAAACATGACTTGATCTGCCTTCTAGATCATTCTCACCCATATTTTTATTAATACCTATTAATATTTTAATTGTCCTAAATTTATACTTAGGAACCCCATTAAAAATATTAATTATTTTAATAAAATACAATCTGGGTGGAATTTCACAAAGAGGTTTCTAATGTTCCTTAGCCTCTCCACCAATTTTCATGGCTAGAGCACAATTGATGCTACCAAAAACTAACACTCCCTCTTAGCGAGGAAAGTGCTCTAGCAACAATGTCCAACTGCATGCTACTCTATCTCTGAAGCACCTCATTTCTGCACCATTGCTGCCGCCAACATTATGTTGCTGCTACTACTGTACTAGTACCCATGATAATGCCACTACCACTGCTACATTTACATCTCCCTCTCAAATGTTGCATCTACTATGCTGCTAGCACTGCCACTGCTAACACATGAATGTTAGAATCTGACTGCTCTAGTATTTGACCCTTTGAATCTTCTGCGGTGTTGCTAACTTCTACAATGCTGCCAACCTTGCTCTGCGTTGATCAGTCTCTGATCTTTGGCTACTGCATCCGTCTCTCCAGACAATCCACTGCATCATCTACCACTAAGTCCATCTCGCTATTGTTGAATCTCGGGTTCACATAGCAAGGAATTGATCTAAGAAGTGGACTATTCAAGTATCCTCCCCACGTTCATTCCTCTCGACTACAGCTCAATATCGCCTTATTTCCCTCCTGGAGATCTGTGTGCACTCATGGCAAACTCGTATTTGTCAATCTTTCCTAGAGTAGACGTAGGATCATGTTTCTCATCCTTATCCTTTTGCTTCAAAGGACATTGGGATGCAAATTCGTCTATCTTGCCACATATGAAACATTTAACCTTCGAAATGTCCTTCTGTTTCTGCTTCTGTTGTCCCTTTGATGCTAGATTTTTGTTCTCCTCCTCCTCCTTTGTCTTCGTGCCATTCCCACTGTTGTCATTGAGGTTGACCTTAACCAGATCCCTCCTTAATTCTTTTTGTTGAAGGGTTGCCCACATCTCCTCCCATGAAGGTAATCTTTCCCTGCCCAATATAATTTGAATGAAGACTTTCCATTTATCCGAGACTCCATTCAGGGTCATCCTTCAAGCCACAGCAAATGCCACCACTTCAACAAATCCTTTTGTTGTTCTAAACCCTCTAGAATATCAAAACCAACCAGAACTTGAAGAGGGAGAGGTGTAGCAGTATATAAAACAAATAGTAGACACAAAAATAAACTCAGGATCTCAGGAACAAACTAGAGTAGCCACCTTAGAAATCCCTTGTGTGAACGCATCCCCGTAGGAAACCCATGGCTCTCCTGCAAGCTCCATATCCCCACTCTCTTATGCATAAATGATCAAAAAGAAAAAGTTGATAGACATCCTTGGTTCTTCTGAAGGAGACTCTTTTGAGCGATCCACCAAAAAGGTGGGAAGGAAGTCTCGTAAGGAGATCAGAGAAGAAGAGGCGGAGAGATTAAAGATGCAGGGCAGTCAATCCACAATCGAAATGTCATTAGGCAGAAACACAAGGGCTCGTCCCACAAAGGGAGGGCCTACTCCTTCCTTCCCTCGTAAATAATGCAGATTATCTCTTGGAATTGTAGGGGTTTGGGGAACCCATTGAAAGCTGAAGCAGTAAAAGATCTATCAAGAATGGAACCCTCATATATCCTCCTGCTCTAAGAGACAAAGATAGAAGAGGATGCTCTTCTATCCTTAAGTCAAATCAAGTGGAATAAGAACTCAAGAAAAGTGGTTAGTGCCAAAGGTACTTCAGGGGGTCTTGCAACCTTATGGTCAGAGGATATGTTTCAGCTAAAAAACTCCTAAAACCATCCAACTCGTAAAGATTTGAGTTCTACCCGCATGGATGCTGGAGGGGGGCCCTCGTCCTCCCCTCCCTCCTGAGATCGATGCCTTCAAATGTCTAGTAGCCTCCTGCAGTAAGAGGAAAGCAAACCTGAATCAACAGAAGTTTGTAAATAAAGTCGAATCCATCCCCTCTATCGAATTGCTTGCAAAACGACCATGCTGGGTAGAGTTCGTTGGTAAACCCTAAAACGATCCAACTCGTAAAAATTTGAGTTCTGCCCACATGGATGCCGGAGGGAGGCCCTCGTCCTCCCCTCCCTCTTGATATCGATGCCTTCAAATGTCTAGTAGCCTCCTACGGCAAGAGGAAAGAAAACCGGAATCAACAAAAGTTTGTAAATAAATCTGAATCCATCCCCTCTATTGAAATGCTTGCAAAACGCCCGTGTCGAACTGTGTTGAACCTAGTAGAACGCGGGCTCATTGGTCAATTTACGGGCCTCTGGTCCTCTCCCAAAGCTATTGATGGATGGGTCTAGTGAAATTGGATGCCCCTTGTCTCTGAATGAATCTGAAATCATCTAGTAGGCAGAGGCTATTATGTTTTTGTTTTCGATTCAACAGAAGACCAAGACCTTATTTTTTGAAACATTCCATATTTCATGGGCCCCCAATGGCTCTATCTGAATAAATGGACATTGGAATTTTATCCTACCTAGCATATTCCTTCAGCTGTTCCTATCTAGGTTAGGTTACCTCACCTCCCTCTTTATTGCTGGAACTCGAAATCTATGGAAACCATTAGGAACAAACTAGACAAATACATTGATAGGGCTGAAAGGAGAGAACAATATTCATGTGCCAGAATATGTGTTGAAGTTGACTTGGAGATAGGGTTACCCGAGGTGATCAAGCTAACCATAGCTGGCTGGTCTCACATATAAGAACTTGATTATGAACAACTCCCCTTCAAGTGCCGACACTATCACGGCTATGGCCATTTCGCTCAAAACTGCTAGAAGAAAATTAAGGAAGAATCTGAGAAAGAGAAGGGCGAACAACGGACACAAGCCCGAAAAGCAGGCACATCCAAACACACCAATAGAGTGAAAGGGAAAGGAGGGAATGCAGAGACCGGAGGACCCTCTTCTGGGAAGAGAATACCTGAAGTTCAAGCCACAACAAATGCCACCACTTCAACAAATCCTTTTGCTGTTATAAACCCTCTAAAATATTAAAACCAACCAGAACTTGAAGAGGGAGAGGTGTAGCAGTATATTGAACAGATAGTAGACACAGAAATAAACTCAGGATCTCGAGAATAAATTGGAGTAGCCACTTCAGAAATCCCTTGTGTAGACGCATCCCGGTAGGAAACCCATGGCTCTCAAGCAAGTGCCATATCCTCACTCTCTTATGCAAAAATGATCAAAAAGAAAAAGCTGATATACAGCCTTGGTTCTTCTGAAGAAGACTCTTTTGAGCGATCCACCAAAAAGGCAGGAAGGAAGTCTCGTAAGGAGATCAAAGAAGAAGAGGCAGAGAGATTAAAGATGCAGGGCAGTCGATCCACAATCGAAATGTCATTAGGCAGAAAAACAAGGGCTTGACCCACAAAGGGAGGGCCTACTCCTTCCTTCCCTGGTAAATAATGCAGATTGTCTCTTGGAATTGTAGCGGTTTGGGGAACCCATTGAAAGCTAAATCAATAAAAGATCTATCAAGAATGGAACCCTCATATATCCTCCTGCTCCAAGAGACAAAGATAGAAGAGGATGCTATTGTATCCTTAAGTTGAATCAAGTGGAATAAGAACTCAAGAAAAGCAGTCAGCGCCCCAGGTACTTTAGGGGGTCTTGCAACCTTATGGTCAGAGGATATGTTTCAGTTGAAAAACTCCTTCGCAACCCAACAATGGATATACAGAGAACTTCAACATCTTCCAAGTAAGATTTCTTTGGCTCTCTTCAATCTTTATGTCCCAGTTAATTTCCTGGAAAAGGACTGTTGGAATTCTCTCTCAGGCTTCCTAGAAATCTATACTCCCCCAAACATCATACTGGTGGGGGATCTTAACATCAATTGAGATCTGAAAGAGAAAAAAGATGGAGTTTAGGGTAAAGATCCCTTCTATGTCTTGGTGAGGTCTCTGATTCTTGCTTGGGACCTCCTTGACCTCAAACATAAGAAAGGTTGTTATACCTAGACCAACAATAGAGTTGGTAATGCCAACATTGCTGCTCGTCTAGACTGGTTTCTAGTTCAAAGTTCTTTGATGGAGGGGAAGCATTTAATATCTTCAAAAATTCTGCCCAAGATAACATCTTACCATAGCCCCATCTCGCTACTGCTACAAAAAGAGAAATACTTAGGCCCTATTCCCTTTAGATTCAGTCCTCTTTGGGTAGCGAGAGAGGGCTTTGACATAATGGCTCAAGCTTGGTTGAAACCAATTGAAGGATCCCCCAGCTTTGTGTGGGAGAAGAAACTTAAGTACACTAAATATGCCTTAAAAACTTGAGCAAAAAAAAACCCCTCTCCACTCCAACGAGAAATAGACAAAAGATTGTGCAGGCTTTAACTGAGATTCAACTAGGCATGGAAGATACTGAAACCACCAAAGCTCAGCTGCTCATCGAACAGAACACCAAGTTCAACTCTTTTCTCTCCGTTCGCCAGGAAGAGGAGTATTGGCGCCTCAAGTCTCGCAGCCTCTGGCTGCAAGCTGGAGATAGAAACACATCATTCTTTCACAGACAATGCAGAGCTCGTCTCTCTCGGAATCACATCTTGGAAATATCCACTAGGGAGGGAGTAGTCATCAAAGGAAAACCTCTTTTAAAATAGGCCGCCACATCTCATTTTCAACAATTGTTTCAGGAGGATGGTTCTTCTGATGATGATCTGGCTACTGAATTTTTGTCAAACATCCCTTCGCTTGTCACTGAAAAAGAGATAGTGGAAGTCATATGATCAATGGAGCTGAATAAATCCCCTGGGTCGGATGGCTTCACCATCCATTTTTACAGAGCTTGCTGGAATGTAATAAAACCCAATCTCCTCTGAATGATAAAAGCCTTTGAAAAGAAAGCCAAAGTGGTAGGGTGCACCAACTCCACCTTCCTTGCTTTAATCCCGAAAGAAGTTAACCCAGAGACTTTCAACAGGTTCTGGCCTAACTCACTCTGCAATGCCTCATACAAGATTCTCGCCAAACTACTAACCAATAGAGTCAAGACTCTGTTAGGGAATCTGATCTCCCCTCTTCAGGGCTGTTTTGTCAAAGGAAGGCACCTCATAGAAATTGTGATCCAAGTGCAAGAAGCCCTCCACTTTCGCCACATTTGGAAGGAAAAAGGCATGCTCATCAAGTTGGATATGTCAAATGCTTTTGATCGAGTTAAATTCTCATTCCTCTATCAAATTCTTCTCTCTTTTGGTTTTAGTGTTGAGTTTGTCAACTTGATAAAATCCTGCACATATAGACCTTGGATAGCGCCCTTGGTCAATGGCAGACCTGCTGATTTCTTCCAAGCTACAAGAGGGCTCCGCCAAGGGTGCCTATTGTCACCCTTTCTATATATCCTGTTGGAAGAATACCTAAGCAGAAAGCTAATAGTTAAAAGGGAAGTAGGCTCTATCCCAGGCATTAAGGCAACAAGATGTATGGATCCTATAAATCATGCCTTCTTTGCGGATGACTCTCTCATCTTGGGAGGGGCCTCAATTAAGATAGAAAGGGATTTTAATGAAATTCTTAAACACTTCTGCTTAATTATAGGGGCCTTGATCAACAAAATAAAAAGTGTTGTCTATGGTTGGAATGTAGATCATCCAACTATCCTTCGAATCACTTGCTCCTTGGGATTCCCTAGGTATGACAAATGGGAAAAGATCAAATACCTAGGCCTTCCCTTAACCTTGGAACCAAGCCCGCCCTCCCTCTAGATCGAAGTAATTAGCAAGATGAAAGCAAAAATAGCATATTAGGGAGGCCAATGGCTAACAAAGGCTGGGAAGCTAGTTTTGATAAAGGCAGTCCTCTCTACCCTCCCCATCTTCTAGTCTTCCCTCCTGCTAGTGCCCAAATCTATCACAGAACATATCTCCAATCTCCTTCGGGATTTTCTATGGAATGGGAGTAAGGGAAACTAGAGCAAGTTACATCTGGTAAGATGGGATATCCTTAAAATACCACTCCTGGAAGGTGGGTTATGGATTCGGGATCCAGCCCTGGAAAAAATGGCTCTTGGTGGAAAAATCATATGGTAGTTGTACGCAGACAAAAAACATCCTATCAGCAAGATCCTCTGGATGAAATACCTAAAGGGAGGCTCCTTGAGAAACCTTAGAACAACATCTACTCCAACAGGAACAACAATTTGGAATTTAAGCAGAAGATGCATCAATTACTTACAGTAGCATTTATACATAATCTCGGGCAATGGTCAGAGAACCTTACTGTGGGAGGATACTATTCAAGGGAATGCCCCTTTGGCCTCCCTAAATTCCTACAATGAGTTAAAGATCTGGCTAGTGAACAAAGGTCTCCTCCGGCTTGCAAACATTTGCTTTTGGGACAACAAAGGGAATTGGGTAGGATGGAATTTTCGAGGGGTCCCAAAACCTCTTCACGCTAAAAAAATATTGTTGTATGTAACTCCCTTTGGCCTTGCCTCTGTCCACCGCTCATCGAAGGACAAATGGGGGTGGGGAAGAACAAGAATTTACACAGCAACTCAAGGTTTCTCCTCTTTACAATCTACTCATGCCCCTTCACTGACACCAAAGTGCTAGAAATCAGTTTGGTCCCCGTTTAGCCTACAAAAGGTGAATTTCTTCACATGGTTACTCATGTATAGAAAGGCACTAACAGGTGAAAATATGAACAAAAGAGGGTTCCACAACCCCTTTAGATGCTTCTTATGTAACTCTGCTATTGAAACCTCTAATCACTTACTGGTTGACTACGATTTCACACAAGCAATCTGGAATTTGGTCCTTCACGGTCTTAGTGCTCCCTCCCCCTCCCAAACATCTATCGTTTCTCTTTACATCTCCTGGATAGACCAAAATCCTAAGAAAGAGGCTAAAAATGTAGTATGGAACAACATCTCGCAAGCTATTCCAAAATTCCTTTGGTGGAAAGTGTGGTTGGCTAGAAACAATTGTGTTTTCAACAACAGGCTTCTGAATTTAGTGGTAGTGGTGGCCAAAGTGAAAGTTGTCATGCTGGAAATTGCAGGTAAATCAACTCTTGCCTCCTCTTTACCTTCAGAAGCTTTTGCATGGCTAGGATCCTGCTCGACAGGAGAGAGGAACGATTCAGTCAACAAATCATTGAATTAAACTTTTAAACTTCGAAGATCATTTTTGTAATCCTGCATTAAAGAAAACTCTGTAGCGAATCCGAAACACTTTGAAAGATTTTGACAGAGTTGACTTTTACCACATTCTATGGGATTTATACAAGCAAGCAGACTCTTTGGCAAATAAAGGTTTTCCCCTTCCTTAAGGAAACCTTAGTGTCAATGGAGGACCCTGCTCGTTTCATCCTCTGCCTTAACCAAGCTATAGTAGTCAGATATGAGCGTTGAGGCCAATGAATGCAGATCTAACTACTATATTCGGAGACGTTTTGAGGCCCTAAACGACGTTTTTTGGGAAATATGGGGACTATTGTACGCGTGGTAGTGCTCAGATAGATATTTTAATGAGCTATTGTACGCGTCAAACGAAGATCGTATGCCAAAGTTACGACCCCGAGAAATTGGTGTACCAATTTACCCAAACGGGGCCCACAATTTGGCGTTTCATCTTCTAGGGTTAGGTTTTGGGATG
>APFE030578009.1:6625-43157 GCA_000404065.3 Pinus taeda
ATGTTTTCATTCTTGTTTTGAAATTTTAATGTTTTTTGGAGTCATGATAAAATCTTTTACAGCATTATTTCAAAATGTTGAAAGTTTACCCTAGAAAAAAATGTGTTATTCCCGCTAACACTTTTCGTTTAGAATGATGCTTTTTGCACAATTTTTGCGCAAATATTTGGTTTTCAGTGCCATTTTTAACACACGTTGAAAATTTACCCTGGAAAAAAAAGTGTTATTGCAGCATCAACAATTTTTGTTTTGAGGTTGTATTTTGCACAATTTTTGCACATAAAAATTCAGTTTTACTCACATTTTTAAAAATGTTGAAAATTGACACTAAAAAAAAAAAAACCATCATTCCTGATGATCCCCCTCTAGTAACCTACTAACCCCATAAAGGGTATACCCTCATCCACTTTCTTAGTAGCTTCCCACTCCATGGTAGCCCTCATCTTTTCTGGACCCACTATTATACCTTCCTTGGATACAACATGTCCCAAGTAATGTACCTCTATTTGAAAGAAACTGCAATTAATAAGATTATAATACAAATGATGCTCTATTAATAACCTCAACAATGCTTCTAAATGTTCGACATTCTCTTTCTCATTATTAGAAAATATCAATATATTATCAATGAATAAAAGCACAAACTTTTCCAAATAAGGACAAAATACAGTATTCATAAAGCACATAAAATTAGTTGGCGCATTAGTCAAACCAAAAGGAACCACAAAAAACCCATAGTGTGCATACCTGGTCTTAAAAGCAATATTGTATATGTCCTCTTCCTTGATCCATACATGATCATATCCTCATCTCAGATCAACCTTTGAGAACATTGTTACTCCCTTCAACTGATCAAACAAATCATTGATCCTCAACAATGGGTAGCTCTTCTTAGTCATCATGTTGTTCAATTTCCTATAATCAATTCAGAACCTAAGAGTACTGTCCTTCTTATTTTCGAACAATATTGGTGCACCCTAAGGTGATACACTTGGCCTATTGTACCCCTTATCAAACGTTTCCTTCATCTGTAACTTCAACTCTACTAACTCTGGTGTGCTCATCCTATAAAGTGCCTTTGATGCTGGTGTTGCTCTTTGTACCAACTCAATAGAAAAGTACAGTTTCCTATGGAGAGGAAAATGTAGAATATCTACTGGAGACACATCTAAAATAATTGTAGTACAATAATATAGGGTACCTCTTGTATATTTTTTCATCCTTAACATCCTTACCCTTGTGACAGGAAATATGGACTACAAACATTACACATCATTTCTTGCAACTGTGCTTAACCTGCATAGTTGTGACCATCCTAACTGATGTAGGATTCTTCTTTCCCTTAAATATTATCTATTCCCCATTATATCCAGGCACTCAATGGCCTTGTCATAGCAGTCTACCTTGGTCTTGTGAAGGTACAACCAATCCTCACCCAAAGGAATACTATATGATCTTGATGGCAATACATTTATATGTGTTGTTGTACACATACCATTCAACTCAAATTCACAAGTTCTTACCTATTGATGAACTCTCTTCTTAGTACCTATGTCCAACTGCACCAACCAAGACTCTACACACACTTCTTTTCTCAAGCCACACTTATCCACCCGATCATGATTAACATAAATACAACTAGGTCGAAGATCAATAAAAAAGGAAAAAACTCGACCATAAATATTATCTTCTATCTCAATAATGAATGCTTGGTTTTCTTCCTACTTGTTTTCCACAACTACATAAATTTGAGGAATGTTATGGCCAACATACCCAACTATTTATGCCTCTTCAGTGCTATATATTTGTGGCTTGCGATCATAGTACATTGGAAAATCCTTCGTGTGATGATATTTGCCACATACCCAACATAGCAATGGTCTCCTACGATCACCTATGTTCTACTGCTCTCTAGGCTATGACCCATGTCCCTTCTCAACTCCATTGAAATTCTTATAGGGAGCAACATTTTCTTTCTCATTGTCATCCTCAGGTATTCCCCACTTAGGTGGAAATTTCGCTTTAATTTTATCATTTCCTTTCAAATCCTACTTAGGATTAGATTTACGCTTTAACTTCTCATATCAATGATTCAACTTATGGATGGCCTTCTCCAATGATCTAGGCTCATCAAACTCAATCCGGTCTATATATGTTGCTAGAAACCCACTAATTAATCTCTAAATCTTAGCCTTCTCATCCTTCACTTAAGGAACATACATTAACAAGTCCAAGAACTTTCTAGTATACTCATCATCTATCATAGAATCCATCTGCAACTCATAAAATTTCTTAGCTATGTGATCATAGTACCTCTTTGATAGGTACTTCTTCTTGAAGAGTCTCTCAAAATCATCCCAAATCAACTCTTATTCATGAATACGCTTGACTTATTCACATCTTCCAAGCAAATATTTTCTTTCCCTCTGATACTGAAGGTGGCAATTTTGGCTTTCATATTCTCCGAATAGCTATGAATTCTGAAGATTTATTCATCCCAAGAAAGCATACGTCTGCATATTCTGACTTATTCATATCTTCATCAAACATAGGTAGCTTAAATTTCTTGTACTCCTCAAGCAAATACTCACTCCTCCTATAAGGATAATGGTGGTGATGAATGTGATGTTGCCTCCTAGATGAGAAACTAATATGATTCCAATACATTCCAGTCCTCATGTTAGGTGTATCCAATGATCTGCCTCCTTTGACTATATCCCCTTTATCCAACCTATATCTGGACCAAGACCTACTACCATAGGATCCATTTTTTCTCTCTTCCTTCTCTTCATGAATCCTCCACTATCCTTGCCTTTGCAAATCTAACAATCTCTGAAGAATAATTGCATTAACTTCTCTCTACTTTTCCTGAGCCTCAACCAACCTATCATTTTTTTCTTTTCATCTTCTTATCTCCACCCTAAAACTCCTCAATGTATCTACTATACCGAGAGAATACTCATCTCCTTGGTGCCCAACAAATATAAAGGGAGAATCATAGGAATTGCAGTGTACCATTTTGCTCACCATCTCTAATTCTCTTCTTTGTTCAAGTAGTCCATATCAAATAAACCAAATAGATACCAAAATCAAAACCATACCTCATGACGTTCAGGCGAGGCTTATGTCATTCACAAAATTAGTCCATATTAGCATGATACATATATAATCATAAGCATATCAATATAAAAACATCATGCATGACCATACCAATTGTATATAATGACCCCAGGCATGACAACCATAACCTTGACAACATCATATTTTTGAAATGTGGCAACAAGAATATTCCAATTAAATTTGTCCTTGAATTAAATTGTGAATTAAAATCAAATTTAGTCTTAACAAGTACTTGGAAATAATTAATTAAGTTATTTTGACTTAATTAGTTGGAAAAATTCAAGTTAGAAGTCTTTTTGAAGTCATGCAAGAGTTATCATTTAAATTAACGATATAAGCCTTAAATTAAGGAGATAAGGTTGAGTTATATTTGAGTTGTAATTAGTTAACTCATTTTACTAATTCAAGCCAATTTAAATTAGTTCCAAACTAATTGAGGAACAAATAGAGAGTTAACAGTCAGTTGATGAATGCATGCACTCAACTAGTGTATTCCAGTTAACTGACGATTCCCTCAACACAAACCCATGCATTTCTATTATGAGAAAGACGTAGTTGAGATTAAAGTCAAGGACATTGTACTATTAGTTGCATGTGTTTTCTTATAAAGAAAACACATGCATGTAGTCAAGGATCATTCCTTGAGGATTGCGTAGTTCTGACAGTGTGTGAGATTAGAAGTGTTCCACTTGGTGAAGTGAGAATCATCCCAGAGGAACAACGCAAGGAATTAGGAGCTTGGTCGGAAGAGGGGAAGGCTTGTGAGAAGCCAAGATTTAATGTGAGCATCTGTGAGGATTGTACTAACAGATGGCTAGCTGTGAGAGCTAAGGCTTTGTATAATTCCTATGTATTTCCACCTTGTATGATAATACAGATAGTGGGGTTTTTAGCTGAGGCTTTCCACAATGTATTTTCATGTGCATTATGTAATTGATTCTTCTTCTTCTAGTTATATTGTTCAGCTCAATATTTAATATTCCACAAATTGATAGTAGAAGTAGGTTATAGTATTCTTCTTTGATTTATATTTCATTATCAAGTTAACCTACAAATCCATGTTTTCTACATGGTATCAGAGCAAAGTTTATCGGAGGAGTGAACAGTATACTGGGAAGAGAATTCAAATTTTGAAGTTCAGGGCTATAGGGAAAATTGAACTCATATCATGCTTCAAGGTTGGCCAATGGCATTCTATGTCTTGAGACTCGAGTATGCCCTGGAAGGTAGCTTGAATTAGATAGCATGGAAAGATATAATGGAGGTTTCATTAGAAGAAAATGGCTTGAAGGAATTCATTGATCAAGAAATTCCAAATCCATCTTCAACTAATGCACAACAGTTAGCTAAGTGGAAGAAGTGTGTGCCGAGGGCAAGACAGATCATCCTTGAGTGATCGAAATTGGATCCATGAAGAATAATCAAGAGAACCATGGTTGTACCAGGTCGAGTCAAACCTCAAAGAGTTGAGAGCAGCAATTGAAAACACCTCTAAAATAGTGGTAGTTGGCAGCTAGCGTGGAACGACGAGGACCTTGGTTAATGTGCGTTGACCAAGGCCCATGGAGACTATGTAGGAGGTGAAACTAGCCCCTGGGAAGCTTGGATTGGGAAATGGAGGCAGTTTTTGATGTGTGATTAGCGCATAATTGGGCAAAATCCCACGAGAAGGAGAGGCCCTAAGTGCTCTGTCGCATGGGAGCCAGGAAAACCGTGGGAAAAAAAAGGATAAAGGCTAATGTGGGACCCGTGCTCCCAAAAATTGGCAGTATTTATCGAGGGCATCCTTCGGTGGTAAGTAGGATTGGTGAAAATGGAGCGATTCCACTCAATGGACGATGCATGGCAAGAAGAGGAGAGAGAAAACCGCCGCTCATTGCGCACTAATGGTTGAGAAACTCAACCATGCAAGATGAGCGGATGGCATCGGATCTAGGGGATCTAGATCTAACGGCTGATATTGCACCCGACAATAAGACTGGATTTAACGAGGGATTAAGTCACGATTTAAAAGAATTTGAGGTCTGATTTGATCGCCAAGGTGGTGGGTGACTCAGCTCACGATGTAACTGAAGAACCGAACTGACGAAGCAAGCTGGCACAGTTCACAGGAGGACAAGTGGCTGCACCCTGTGAGTCTGATGATGATGTCGAGACAGGGAACTCCAAGCGAAGATGTAGTAGGCGATCCGACAGAGTTGGAAGGGGAATCGAATAGCCATGATCTCGAGTGGCTTTAGAGCCATGCATAGACCAACAAAAGGAACATGGTACAAAAACAGAGAAAGTAGACAGAAAGAGCAAAATGCAGTGAGAAGATAGAGGGATGAGATGACCAAAGGTAGTTTCGAGCACTAGAGGGCTTGAGAAATTCTGGCCATCCTTAAAAGTGATTCGTTAGGACTCAGCATCAGATTGGGCTCCTTCCATTGTAGACTCGATAGGTCCAAAAGCTGGTAAGGACAAGAGCCTGTGTACTCTAGTGGCTTGGGGAATCTAAGAACCACCCTGCCAAGCTGTCCTATGACGGAAGGCTCATATTGACCTCCTTCTTTGTAATTCTCTACTTTAAGACACAATAAATAAGTCCACCACTAAAAGCTGGACCAGAAGATGTAGCCCCGGAGGATAGGGTGAACTCCTTATTAATTTCTTGTGTTCTTATATTTGCTTATCGTGTTTCCTTGTTGTCTTCCATTTCAAGTGTCTATGTATTTTCAATCTGATCGATTCGTTGGTTAAATAACCTATACACGCACCAACACATGAGCCTATAATACCTCCATTTAATAAATTCGTAACTGAGATCACTCATAGGGTGACTAACAGATCAAGTGGTATCAGAGCTTCAGGCTGTAAGGTTAGATACGTTTGTGTTGGTTTAGCTGTTGAATGCTCACTAGATTAAAGCTCAAAGTAGGAGGAGAGTTGGTTGAAACTAATCTTGAAATTGGGAGAGTCTATCGTCAAAAGACAATGTTAGAGGAAGCTTCTATGGGGCCAGAATCTCAATTCATAGAGAGTTTCCTGCTTTAAATTCTATGGTATAAGAAATGTATAGCAGCTTTAGAAAGCATAAGGATGAATATTCTTCAGGTTCTAAACAAGGCAAAGAAGAAGATGAGTCTCATTCCCATGACCACTCAAAATGAAAAAAGAAAGAAGAAAACTTTCTCACACCTCCTAATATCCCTATGCATAATAAGGAAGCATCTTTGATCAAGCTAGATGTTAAATTTGACTTGCCTATATATAATGGAAAGATAAATGTTGAAAAGTTGGACAATTGGATTAGACAAATTGATGTTTATTGCAGAGTACAAAACATCGACTTAGACAAGAGCAAAATTCAGCTGGCAAGCCTATGTGTAGGAGGCACTACCTTCATTTGGTGAGAAGGCAGAACCCAAGATGACATGAAAAGACATGGTAAGACTATCTCTATCTGGAGTGACTTTGTTTTTGCAATCAAGAAGCAATTCTATCCGTTGGCCTACATGCAACAAGCCAAGATGAGTTGGAAAACTCTTCAGTAGTTGAAAGGGCAAAGTGTGCAAGGGTACACTCAAGAATTTAGAAAGACAACATTGATCCTAAGGATGTCATTAAATTCACCAGACACTCTTTTGAAGTACATTGGTGGTCTACACAGCTACATGAGGCATACCATTCTCATGTTTAATCCCACCAGCATAGATGAGGTATCTGTACAAGCTACTCATCTAGAAGCTAGAGGAAAGAATGGGAATCCAGAGGTTGGGGGACCATCCCAACCCACTACAAGCAATTGTAAGGAGAAAAAAAAGTCGAAGTGGAAAGCAAGGAAGGCAATCACTGCACAGAAAAGCAAAGCTTCATGCACTCACTGTAAAAAGGATGGGCATGATGATGAGAATTGTTGGGTTTTTCATCCAGAGCTGAGACCTAAGAAGTCTGAGAGCAAGAAGAAGAATACTGTAATAGCTATCCAAAAATATTTATGGTCAGACTCGAGAGATGAAACGACTATTTCAATCACCAATATAAAAGGTAAGAATTTTGAAGCATCTACTAGTAATTCTACTCAATCTATTATTGATGAAGAACATGAGAGAAAAAGACATGAGCTTTTCCATATTCGAGTTGTTTCCAAATATCAAAAGTTTGATACCTTATTTGAAAGTGGCTCACAAGTAAATTTGATTTTTGAATCACTTGTAAAGAAGTTGGGATTAGCAACTACACCACACAGGAAACCATACCCATTAGGATGGTTGAATGATAAAGCACAACTACAAGTGACTAGACAGTGCAAACTCAAGTTTTCTTTAGGGTCAACATTTCTAGATGAGCTTGAGTTAGACATAATACCTTTGGATATATGTGGAATTGTTTTAGGGAGTCCTTACTTGTATGATAGAAAATCTATTTTCTATAGAGCTGAGAACAAGTATCTACTTGTTAAAGATGGAATCGAATACTTTGTGAGAGCTCATAAGCTCAACAATAATTATACTCTCATAAACTCAAGGTAGATGAAAATAATGATAAATTCATGCAAACAATTGTTATTGATGGTTGTAAAGGAAAAGAAACCTAACAAAACCAATGTATTTGAGGTTTTTAATGCTAAGCAGCAAGCTAATATAGAAAATATTGTTTCAGAGTATGATGTCCTATTTTAAGAACCTAAAGGTCTACCACCCAAAAAGGAAATAGTACATGCTATTATTTTGCAACAAGATGTTACACTGCCTAACATTGGAATGTACAAGTTGTCTGCTTTAGAGAATGCTGAAATCAAGAAGGAGGTGCGGGAGTTGCTCAAGAATGGGTTCATCAGGCCTATCACGTCATAATGTGGGTCACCAATTGTTTTGGCGAGAAAGAAAGATGGCTCATGGAACATATGCATTGATTACTGAGCACTGAATAAGATAACAATCAAAAATCATTATCCCCTTCCTCGCATAGATGATCTTTTAGATCAATTAAAGGAAGTTGTTTATTTCACCAAGCTAGACTTGCATAGTGCATACCATCAGGTCCGAGTTGCAGAGCAAGATGCATGGAAGACTACTTTTAAAACAAAGTAGGAATTGTATGAGTGGCTAGTTATACTTGTTGGCTTAACCAATGCCCCTGCTACTTTCATCAGATTAATGAATGATGTACTCAAACCTTCCCTTGATGATTTTGTTATTGTGTATCTGGATGACATTATGATTTTTAGTAAAACATGGGAGCAACACTTAAAGCATGTTAAGCAGACATTAGATGTTTTGAAAAGAGAAAAAATTTATGTGAAACTCTCAAAATGTGAATTTGGAAAAACATCTCTAAATTATTTGGGTCATATAGTAGGGGGTGGTGAATTGAAAATAGATACCTCTAAAGTGGTAGTGATTGTAAACTAGCCTAAACCCAAGTCTGCTACAAAAGTGAGAAGCTTCTTAGGAGTAGCACAATATTGGAGGAAGTTCATCTCTAACTTTTCCTCAATTGCAGCTCCCTTGAATTCTTTGACAGGATTGAGCAAGGTGTTTCAGTGGGGAGGCAAACATCAGAAAGCCTTCGACACCTTGAAAGAAAAGATTAGTACAACACCAGTACTAGCACTACCTAATCTACAAAGACCACTTGAGATCCAAACGAATGCCAGTGACTATGCCATGGGAGAAACGTTGACTCGGCATGGTAAACCCATATGTTATCATTCTAAGACTTTTAATCTTGTAGTAGTTAACTATCCTACATATGATAAAGAATTGTATGCATTGGTTCAGAGTGTGAAAAATTGGAAACATTACTTAATAGGAAAAGAGACAATAATACATACTGAGCATCAACCACTTCATTACCTACACTCACAAACTAAGTTGTAGAAATCAAGACATTAGAGGTGGATCGGTTTTCTACAATAGTTTCATTTAGTCATCAGATATAGAAAGGGCATACATAACAAAGTTGCAGACATGTTATCTAGACCCATTATAAATGCATCTACTATACTTAAGCATAATTTTATACTACATGAAAGTTACATTAAACAATATGCTCAAGATATAGACTTTAAAGATGTATATGCAACCTTGAGTCAAGGAAAAAGGGTAGAATAATTCGATTATCATTTGAAGGACCGACTCCTATATCATTGTCAGAAACTCTACATTCCACAAACTGAGAGAGTAAAGATAATCAAAGAGGCACACACTTCTCTAATATCAGGTCACTTTGGGATAAGTAAAACAATTGCAGGGCTGCAAATATTTTGTTATTGGTAAAAAATGAGTAAGACAGTTCCTAGATATGTAAGAGGGTGTACTACGTGTGCTGAAAGCAAGCCCAACAATAGAAAAATAGGCTTGTACACTCCCTTACCGGTTCATGCTCACCCTTGGGAAAGTGTTTCCATGGATTTTGTTGGGGGACTACCTAAGTCTAGAAAAGGTCATGATTATCTATATATGGTTGTGGATAGGTTTAGCAAAATGTGCATTTTGATACCTTGTAACAAACAGATTACAGCTGAATAGACTGCAAAACTGTTCTTTAAACATGTATGGGTTCATTTTGGATTACCCGCTTCTATTGTATCTAATCGAGACACCCGATTTGTGGGGAAGTTTTGGTCAAGTCTGTGGGAACTGATGGACACTCAACTGAAGAAGGGCATAGATTTTCATCCCCAAACCGATGGCCAGGCAAAAGTAGTCAACAGGACAGTGATCCAGGTACTCTGAGGATATTGTAGCAAACATCCTAAGCTTTGGGGTGAACACTTGTGTTATGCGCAACAAGCTTAGAACAGAGCAAAACATTCTTCTACACAGAAATCTACTTTTGAGACCTTTTTTGGTTTCACACCAAGGTCTCCTTTGGATTTTGTCTTTGGTAAAGATACCATAGTTGATGGACACAATGATGTGGAAAAGGAAACTAGGTTCATTGAAAAGATCCAGGAGATCCACCAGGTAGTACAGGAACAACTAGAAAAGAGTGAAGCCAAATATAAGGTAAGGCATGACAAGCATCGGGTGGAGCATAGCTTCCAATTTGGTGACCAGGTCTGGCTATACATCAACAAGGACAGGATGTAAGGTGAAGGTAAAAAGCTAAAGCCTATCAGGTATGGACCCTTCAAGATACTTGAGAGGATTAGCGAAAATTATTTTTGCGTTGATCTACTAGCTTACATTCACATCTACTCAGTCATAAATGCAGATTTCTTGAGATTGTTTGAACCTTCAATGATTGAGGATCCTTAAGAGCAAAGTCAATTGCCCTTTATTGATGACCTGCTACCTGAATATATGAATGAATTGCAAGAAGACACAGTCTTGGATAAGAAGGTGAGGACAACGCGTAGAGGAGATGTTGAGTACCTCATAATTGGGCTCAAAGGTTTGAAGCCGAGCAGTGCGAAGTGGATTGACATTGGACAAGTGAGACAACAGTACCCTCACTTAGTCGATGCTTTAAAAAACCAAGTTTTAGTGGTCCAAAAGCTTTTCAGTGGGAATGCCGTATCCGAATTGGATCCGTGAAGAATAATCAAAATAACCATGGTTGTACCAGGTCAATATAGACCTCAAAGAATTGAAAGAAATGATCAAAAACACCTCTAAAATAGTGGCAGTTGACAGCCAGCGCGAAACGACGAGGACCTCGATCAAAGCACACCAACTGAGGCCGATGGAGACTGTGCAGGAGGTGAAACTGGCATTTGGGAAGCCCCAATTGGGAAATGGAGGCAGTTTTTGATTAACGCTAATCGTGCATCACTGGGAAAAAACCCTCAAGAAGGAGAGGCCCCGAGCATTTGATCACATGGGAGATGGGAAAACCGTGGGAAAAAAAGGCTAAAGGCTAAGGCAGAACCAACGCTTCCAAAAACCAGTGGTATTTATTAGGGGCATCCTTGGGTGGTAAGCAGTATTAGTTGAAACAGAGCGATTCCACTCAGTTCCCGATGTGTGGCAATTAGAGGAGAGAGAAAATAACCACTTATTGCACGCTGAGAGTCGAGCAGGTCAACTGTGCGAGATGAGCGAATGGTGTCGGATCTGGGGGATCCAAATCTAACGACTGATATCTCAACTGATGGTAAAACTAGATTTAACAAGGGATTAAGCCATGATATAAAATAATTTGAGGTCTGATTTGACCACCAAGGTGGCACATGACTCACCCCATGAAGTAACTGAAGAACCGAACCAACAAAGCAAGCTAGTATAGTTCACAAGAGTACAGGTGGTCGCACCCTATGAGTCTGATGATGAAACCGAGATAGGGAACTCCAAGTGAAGCTGTAGCAGGCAATCTGATGGAGTTGGAAGGGGAATTGAACAGCCATGAGCTCGAGTGGCTTTAAAGCCATGCACAAACCAACAGAAGGAACATGACAGAAAAACAAAGAAAGTAGATAGAGAGAGCAAAAAGCAGTGAGAAGACAGAGGGCCAAGCTGACGAAAGGCAATGTCAAGGACCAGAGGGCTTAAGAAATTCAAGCCATCCCTGAGAGGGATCCATCAGGACTGAGCATCAGATTGGGATCCTTCCATTATAGACCTGAGAGGTCAAAAAACTGGTAAGGACAAGAGTCTGTGTACTCTAGTGGCTTGGGGAATCTAAGAACCACCCTACCAAGTTTTCCTAACATGGGAGACTCATATTGATCTACATAACTCTTCTGTTGGTCCTTTGTTTCCGTTAAATTCTTCTTTATAACTTGCATTTACTATTCCATTTCCACCAACATATCTGGTTAAATATGTACCCTCTTCACTGGATCACTCCAACTGATGGGAGTATTACAACTACACCCATACGGTTCCTTAAACAAACTCATCCTTAGTGGCTCCTGATAACCATTGTTGTAAGAGAACTCAACCAATGGAAGCTACTCCTCCCATCTCCTCTGCTAGTGCATGACATACATCCTTAACGTATCCTCTAATCTCTTGTTGAAACTCTTTTTATATCCATCTGTATGTAGATGATAAGTTGTACTAAAGGCCAACTCTATCCCCAAACATGCAAACAACTACTTCCAAAACTTGAAAGTGGGCTTAGCATCTCTATTTGACATGATATTTTTTGTAACACCATGTAATCTCATAATCTTCTTGACAAAAACTTGCACCACCTCACTAGCTGAATAAGTAATCTTTACTAGAATGAAGTGAGCTACCTTTGTCAACCTATCAACCACAATAATGATAGATGCATGCTTCCTCGATGTCATCGAAAGACCTGCAATGAACTCCATGGAAATGACTGCCCAATTCTATTCTGGAATCGAAATAGCATAAATCAATCCACCTAGATGCTTACACTCTACTTTCACCTGTTCATAGTCCAAACATCTAGTAACAAACTCTGCCACTTCCTTCTTCAAACTTGACCAGTAGTAGAACTTATTCACTAATTTTAGCATCTTCTAGTATCGTGGGTGTCCTGAATAAGGCTTGACATGAAACTCACTCAAGATAAGCTTCTTGAGCACAATGTAATCCGACACATAAATCCTATCCATGAATTTCACCAAGCCCTATGCCATGAGATGATAGTCCATATCCTCATCACATGTACCCTTCTGCGGTAACCTATGCTAAACCACCTTGTACTTGTCATCTTGTTATCCTTCCTACAAGATATGATCCCATAAATATGTCCCATACCAGCTCACTGCTACAACATGGTTCATCTGCACTCTCTTGCTGAGAGCATATGCAACCCTATTCTCCTTACCCTTGATGTATATGATCTTAAATTTAAACTCACCGAGGGTGGCCAATCATCTAGCTTGCCTGCAATTTAGATTTACTTGGTCAAATAGGTCCTTTAATACGCTATGGTCAATACGAAACTCCTGCCAAGATGATAGTGTCTCTACATCTTCAATGCATGGATAATAGCTACCAACTCAAGATCATGAGTCACATAGTTCTACTCATGTTCATTCAGTTTCCTCGACTCCTAGCATACCAATTGTCCCTCCTGCATTAAGAATACACCAAATCCTCTCTTGCATTTATCTATACACACCACAAATCTTTATCTGGATCTGTAATCTTAAGAACTAGATAATTTTTCAATAATTGCTTCAACAGCTCAAAACTGGCTACACATTCCTTTGTCCATACAAATTTCTTCCCTTTCCTCTGCTTATATGTAATGGGATAGGCAGTCCAGGAGAAGTTCCTGATGAAACTCCTATAATAACATGCTAACCCCATGAATTATGCTACCTCATCCACATTTCTAGGAGTTTCCCATTCCATAATAGATCTTATCTTTTCTAGATCTATTGTTATGCCTTCCTTGGAAAATACGTGTCCCATGTAAGGCAACTTTGTCTCAAAGAAACTACACTTGTTAAGCTTGGCATACAACTAATGATATTTTAGCAATCTCAGCACTACTGTTAAATGCTCAGCATGCTCTTCGTCATTCTTATAATATATCAAGATGTCATAAGTCAATACAATAAAAAGACTTGTACAGATAAGGACGCAACACACTATTCATCAAGCACATAAAAGTAGTTGGAGCATTAGTCAAAGCCAATGGAGCTACAAACTCATAATGCACATACCTGGTCCTGAAAGTAGTATTGAAGATGTTCTCTTCTTTGATGTGCACTTGACGATATTGTGATCTCAAATCAATCTTTGAGAACACTCTTTCTATCTTCAACTGACCAAACAAATCATCAATCCTTGGCAACGGGTAGCTATTCTTGATCGTCACCTTGTTCAACTATCTATAATCAATCCAGAACCTAAGAGTACCGTCCTTCTTCACAAACAATATTGGTGCACCATAAGGCGATACACTTGGCCTAATGTATCCCTTATCAAGCATTTCCTTCAACTACAACTTCAACTCTACTAACCCTAGTGTGTTCATCCTATAAGGTGCTTTTGGGGTTGGTGCTACCCCTGGTAGCAACTCAAGAAAAAAGTCCACTTCTCTGTGAGGAGGAAACTCTATAATCTGTGCTTGATTTTTAATATGACTTTTTATTAATGAATTAATTTAATTCAAGGGGTAGAAAAGGGCATAACTATTTTTTTAGATAAATTTCAATCTTGCATATATCAGTATTATAAAAAATGAATACTATGTGGAAGTTAAATATGATTAATAAATCTCGATGGCACTTATATATACAAACAAGTGCTACCTAGTAGCTAGTAAATTCAAGTTAATGTTAAAAGTTTAGAATCTAGTGAAAGTTAATATTAGAAATTCAGAATCTAGTGAATTTAGGTTTCACTGGTTGATCAATGGAATTGGTAAATTCAGTTATTTTATTATTTATAATTCTACATTGTAGCCCTAGAAAATCCAATCTTTAATTTTTAAAAACATATTAATTTTTTTTATATTTATTATATTGTTATACAATAATTTATAATCATAATGTAAATTATGATTATTATTAATTTTATATTAATATTATTTATAATAATAAAAAATACATACTATAAACATTCAATATTTATAAAATCTACAGACGAGCATGATCCGGGATTTCCGCTCCTCAACTGCCACACTCAGCGACCAAGCACTTGATGTAATTACGGTAGTGAATTTAAATGGAATCTATGATGCTGATATTTTATAATATGACCATTTGTTACATGTTACTAAGATTTAATTGTGTTAATGAGATTTAAGTCAAATCAAAATTCTCATTTCGATTAATAAGATATTATTATATTGAAATTTCAATTAAATGTAGAAAGGAAAATTTTATAATTTTTTTTATAATTTTTTTTGTTAAGCTTGGGAGGACCTTTCATTTTCTATTTATAATCGACAAATTTACACCACATAGGTTGGATAGGTGACCTCAACTTACCCAGTGGGAAACCAAGTCTTATGGCCACTTATCTTCATTGTAAGCCATCCAAAAACAATAAAGTTTCAATCTTTCTACCCAAGTTAAGTATGTCTCTGTTTCATGACCAAACTCTATATGTATAGCTATCCTTAAAAATGCATGATGTAAAGTAAATGCTAACCACATATAAAATAAAAAGAAACAAGGTGAACTAACTAGCCCTTCGTCAGTTTCGATGTCGAGCCCTTCTGCTCTTCCGATGCCAATTCGACTGGTGCACGATCCTTGACAGATGCTCCTATTGAAAATAATAATAAGAAATGATAAAAATAGAATCCAGAAATTCCAATTTTAATTTTTCCTTGAATTAAAATTTTGAATTAAAATTGTGAATTAATATCGAATTTAGTCTCACTAGCTTCTTGGAAATAATTAATTAATTCATTATGGATTAATTAGTTGGAGAAATTCAAGTTAGAAGTCCTTATAAAGTCATGCAAGAGTTATCCCTTAAATTAAGGTGATTATCCATTAATTAAGAAGATAAATTTGAGTTATATTTGAGTTGTAATTAGTTAGCTCAATTTACTCAGTTAAGTCCAGTTAAATTAGTTCCAAACTATTTGAGGAACTAATTGTGAGTTATCAATCCCTTGATGCATGCATGCACTCAACTAGTGTAATCCAGATAATTGAAGATTCCCTCATCAGTAACTCATGCATGTCTATTCTGAGAAAGACCCAGTTGACCTAATGTCACAGATAGTGTACTATCACTTGCATGTGTTTTCCTATAAAGGAAACTCATGAATGTAGTCAAGGTAAGGTTCGTTGAGGATTGTGCAGTTCTGACAGTGTGTTAGAGCAGTGTGTGATAGAAGTGTTCCACTGGGTGAAGGAGATCATCCCAGAGGAATTTCCCAAGGAAATAGGAGCTTGGAGGGCTGAGAGGAAGGCTTGTGAGAAGCTTTGATTTCCTGTGAGAATCCAGGAGGATTGTACTGAGAGCTAGCTAGCTTTGAGAGCTAAGGCTTTGTATAATTCTTGTGTATTTCCACCTTGTATGATAATATAGATAGTGGGTGTTTTAGCTGAGGCTTTCCCCTGAGTATTTTCTATGTTTCATGTGCATTGATTCTTCTTCTTATGGTTATATGTGTTCAACTTTGATTCAACTCGATCTTTAAGCTTCCAAAAATTGATAGTAGAGGTAGATTTTAGTATTTTGCATTGGTTATATTGCATTATTGGGTTAATCTAAATTGATATTTTCTACAGAGATGTTAGAGCAAGATTTTTAGAGAATCTCCAGAATTTTTATAGCTCCATGCATCTCAGTCAATTCAATGATGCATGGGATGTGGCTTTGAATTTTGTGCAATCTAATGTCCTTCTTGTGGAGTTGAAACTCGATTCTCTGCAGATCTTGTTTGTAACTTCGTATGCCTTGGGGAGAGAGTGTCATCCCCACCGAGATTTGTTCCATGGATGTTGATGCAAGAGCATTCAGCCCAAGGAAAATCACTGTAAATGGTAGACGTAGGGGGTCATGCATTTTAGGAAATAGTTTTCCTAAGTATTAAGTTAATGCAATATTTTGGCCTTTAAGTGTGATTTAATTAGATAATGAGAGAATATGTAAATGCTTTCAAAATAAATAAATGAGAACATGAGTGGTATAAGTCAAATCCAACTCCCTAGTAGCAAGAGAGAGGTTTGAGGAATTAATTAGAGTAGAAGTGCACAATTGAGCTGATAAGGGAACTTTTCTGCTTTAAGACAGAGAAAAAGATGGAGAGGATAAAGTATGCCACATATGTATGCATGTAGAGAGCTTTAGGGATTTTGTTAGAGGATTGATGAGGTCCTTCATAGCAATCCAATGAAAAGTTTTCATATAAATATATCTAAGCCTACGAGCAGAAAGAGGAGGCCACAAATGTTAAGAATTAGGCCAGTGTGAGACCAAGGTGTCTCAGATGTAATCTTTGCATTTACATTACTATATATTCAAAGTTATTCCTGATCGTGTAAAAGAGTTGAATGTGTGTTTTAACTGTTGATTTATATGTGAACTCATAGGCTCCGTGGTAGGGGGTTACAGACAGAGTTCTGTGGAACACGCAGAGAGAGGAGATCTATTCAAAGGAATCGAAATGGATCATCTAGTCTAATCGAAGCAGCAGAGCGAAGCTCTGGAGAAACAGTGAAACAAAGAGCTATAATGGGCCTTTGAATCCATTCAAGGGAGAAATTAAAGTCCCAAAGGACTGTGATTGGAGGATTCCACAGAGTTAATCTCAAATGAGAATGAATTGAGCAGCAGAAGAATGGAAAGTTGAAACCTTGTGAAAACCTAGAAAACGCAGGAAATATTGGAAATGGTGGAGAATTTCTAAGTAAAAGGAATTGCGAAGAAGTGTGAAGTCGTGCACAACAGCTGTCAAATCTCATAGATCGATGGATGAGATCAAATCGCTATGGTAGAATCCCATTTTAAGTCATTAGAACGAACCTTTGAGTTGAGCGATTGCGACAATGCGATGGATCTAAGACTGTCGGATCGAAAGTCCATATCAATGGCCTAGATCTAATTGTAATCACATATCAGCACTTTGATGTAGTCAATGTTTAGCATGATAGAATGCTGATAGGCCGATTGGCGATGCACCGATAGCTCTTAGATTGGCAACAAGATGGACAACGAAGATTAAAATGGAGGTTGGTAATCAGAGCAGCGGAAAAATTGATATAGAGGAGCGGACACGATGAAATTATGAATGCGAATATATAGAATTTGAGATCTGTTATATGTGTTTTATACCGGTTTTCCTATGTATTGGCGGAAAGTGTGGGCTGAGTCTACCAAGACTAAACCATATATAATATGTTTCGATAGTTGCGTATCAGAGTCAGAGGGGTGATGGACCACATATATGGTAAGGCCGGGAAGATAGCCGATAACGATTGTGATGAGGTATTAACCTCGGCTCTGTGTAGAATCCGTACTATAGATGGTAAAAGGCATATTTCGTGGAATTCCTTTGTGTAAGGATTACACAACAATAATTAGCGCCAATAGTGTTTTGTGTTAATATATATGTAACCAAGGCATATGAAAGAAGTATGGTTATATATATATATATATATATATATATTGTTTTTGGTTTATATAAATACTCTAAAGGGTTTTGATTCTGACAGGAGGTTTCAGGCAGAGTGATTGAAGTTCCTATTGATAAGAACTGATAACTGGGTCATAACCAGTGATGGTTGAAGTTTTGACTCCATGCAGAGTTAGATACATGGGACAAAGGTGTGGATACATTGTTAGTATGCATACTGTGGGCATATGTTGGGTAACCTGGCATCAGTTTGGCCAAGTATGGGTATATTCTAGGGACCCCTGCACCATTTGTGGCATCAAAGTAAAAGTTTGTTATCAAAGAAGATTTGTAATCTGTAAGGGGAACTTTTGAAGTTTTGGAAGATTGTAGCAGTTCTAGTAGAGGCTTGGAGTAAAGAGGAAGAGAGGATTCCTTGAAGGAAAGAGAAAGCAAGGTTTCTTAATACAAGTTTTGAAGGAAAGAGGACTTGAGTTACAAAATAGAGGGTAATCCGTTCAAAGTGCAAAAGAGTGGGTGAAACAAGATCATGCTGAGATGTTGAAGGTAAGGTAATATGTTCTGTTTTAAATTGAGAATGTGTGTTTTTATACTAATGCACAGGTGGCAGCAAGAAAAGCTGTGAGAGAAGAACCAGATTTGTTCTTGAAGGTAGATTAAGGAAAATATTCTGAAGAAGAAGTGGTAGTGAACCTAATGAATCCAACAAGAGATTGGATAGAGCGGACAACTAAAGTGTTCTCAAGAGGAAGTGAGAGATTGTAGAAGCCTAAAAGGAGCAAAGTTGTTGCTCAAGAAGACGTTCCAGACAGGGGACCTATGCTTACCAAAAGACTGTGTGAGGAGAGCTTAGTGATGTAAGATTGCAGCCAGGAGGAGTAGCTATTACAGAGGCTTGTTGCAAAGGAGATCATTAAGAAAGAAGAGAAGAATATGACTAGTGATGGTCATGGTAAAGGTTCAAAAAGAAGCCACATCAGAGGATATAAGGAAGATGATGCCAAATCAAATAGCAAGAAGATGAGTCAAGAGGAAATTGACTAGGAAGTTGCAGAGTTAAAAGAACAACTCAATGCATTAAGGAGAATGCTTGAGGAAAGCCAAAGATTAGGTTGGGTCTTGAGGAGAAAACTAGTGGAATGGCATGAGATGTAGAGAAGGCTAAAGCAAATGAAAATAAAGTGGTAGAAGGGAAAACTCAAGGAGGTTGATTTAGAAATGGAAGAATCCATTTGTGAACCAGAATAAGGAGAATTTCTGGGAGAAAGTGAAGATGAAGACTTGAAGACTGAAACTTCAAGTGAGGTCAAAGGGTCACATGGGTTTAAAGTTGATAATTTGTGTATGTATGCAGGTGAAACATGTAAAGAAGGACCATTGGCTAATATTGTTGTAAAGGAGGAAGAAGACTAGCAGAATCTAATTTATGTTCTCTAAAAAGATGAGATAGATAGATTTCACATACAACTGGAGAAAGATGCCAAGCAACCAAGTGAAGGGCTTGAGGAGATTGTGGAAGAGACTATGTTAGCTAAAAACATAGTAAAAGATCATCAATTCACCATGATGATAGGCACAATGGAAATAGCCCTGAAAGTTGTTGAGACAATAAGTGAAGAAGAAGAACATCTACTAAAAGATGTTAATTAAGAGGAAGTCTATGGGAAAGACTTAGCTAAGAGAGAAAGAACATTAACAAAATAATGTTTTGCAAAGGATGAGAAATATTTAGAAGCTATCAAAAGTGTGGAGAATTATGTTTTAGAAGATAAAAAACTCTAAAATAAAGGAGGATGAAGAATGTCTCCTAAATGAGAGAAACAATGATGTATTGCAGCAGAAGGAACTTAACAATGCATGGATGTGTGAAGATGTGACAACACAGTTACAAGTTGTTGTGGAAGAAGGAAATGAAGTTTAGTTTGAAGAACTGATATGCGAAGCGACAGTTGAGACTGTTGAACCCTATGATTCCCAAACAAATAATTTGTGTGTAAATTCAGGAAACATAAGTGATGATGAAATACTAGCAAAGTGCCACAGAGGAATTGCATTGTTGGAATATTTGTTGGAAAATTCAGAGTATGACAGTATGATTGTAGAAAAAGGAGTTCACTACAGTGGACAAGAGCAGGAAGGCATCATTAGGACAAATGGTGTGGAAGAGAGACTAATGGACAGTCTCATGAATTCTGCTGAGAATTCGAATCAACATATTAATGTGCTCACAGAGGGGAAGGATAAAACAACGTAACAAACTAAATTGTTGCCAAAAGGAAACAAGACACAATAGCCTTGTGTTTTTTATTTTAACAAGTTTGTTGTGAATGCAAGTTTTGTTGCAGGAGATTTGGCACGGATGAACAACCAAATAAAGGTGAAAGAAGATAACTCTATGGAAACACTCAATCCATTGAATAAAGAAGTTAATTTGTTGGAAAGAGTGTTGAACAGTCATGAGTTAATCATGGAAGAGGGTAAGGATGATAGGGAGGAATCAAGTAAAAGAGAAGCCAGCATATGAGTCACAACAAGTGTTGAAGCAAGAGCAAGCAAAGCAAGAGTTAGCATAGGAGTCAGCATAGAGGACAATAACAATAACCTAAAACAAAAAGAAAGAGGCAGAAATATGAAGCAGAATATAGACCAGCCCAAAGATATGATGGACATAAAAATTGAAGAATTGTGGCAACAAATGATGAATAAGTCCAGATGGAGGAAAGTGGTAGCAGCAACAAGCAAGATCAATAAGAACTTGAATTTGATTGACAAAAAGAAGAAAATGAAGCAACAGACAACAAAAGTGTAGTAGCAACAAGGGAACAAAGCACGTGGACAGTTACAGAAAAAAGTGTGGGATCTAGGAAGACCATGAACAAAAGACACATGATCAAGAGATCATGAATATTTTCTACTTTGGGAGTCTCATGCAGGAGAATTCAGCCCAAGGAAAATCATTGTAAATAGTAGACATAGGGGGTCAGCATTTTAGGAAATAGTTTTCCTAAGTATCAAGTTAATGCAATATTTAGGCCTTTATGTGTGATTTAATTAGATAATGGGAGAATATGTAAATGATCTCAAAATAAATAAATGATAACATGAGTGGTAGAAGTCAAATCAAACTCTCCAGGAGTAAGAGAGAGTTTTAGGAATTAATTAGAGTAGAAGTGGACCATTGAGCTGATAATTGGACTTTTCTGTTTTAAAACAGAGAAAAAGATGGAGTGGATAAAGTCTGCCACATATGTATGCATGTAGAGAGATTTAGGGCTTTTGATAGAGGATTAATGAGGTCCTCCATAGTAATCCAATCCAAACTTTCCATATAAATATATGTAAGCCTATGGGCAGAAAGAAGAGGCCACATATGTTGAGAATCAGGCTTGTGTGAGACTAAGATGTCTCAAATGTAATCTTTGTGTTTACATTAATATATATTCAGAGTTATTCTTGATTGTGTAAAAGAGTTGAATGTGTGTTTTAAGTGTTGATTTATATGTGAACTCATAGGCTCTATGACAAGGGGTTACAGATAGAGTTCTACGGAACATGCAGAGGGATGAGATCGATTAAGAAGAATTGAAATGGATCATCGTCTAATTGAAGCAACAGAGAGAAGCTTTGGAGAAACAATGAAACAAAGAGCTATAATGGGCCTTTGAATCCATTCAAGTGAGAAGATAAAGTTCCAAACGACTGTGATTGGAGGAGTTTGTAGAGTTAAGATCAAACGAGAATGAATTGAGCAGTAGAAGAATGGAAATCAGGAACCTTGTGAAAACCCAGAAACCACAGGAAATATTGGAAATGGCGTAGAGTTTCTAAGTAAAAGGAATTGTGGAGAAGTGTAAACTAGTACACAACACCCATTAGATCTCATAGATCAATGGCTGAGATCAAATCACAGTAGTGGAATCCCTTTTAAAGTCATCAGAATGAACCTTTGAGTTGAGCGATTGCGACTATGTGATGGATCCTAGACCGTTGGATCAAAAGTCCACATCAATGGCCCAGATCTAATCGTAATTACATATCAATGCTTTGAAGCAGTCAAGGGTTAGCGCGATATAATGTCGATAGGCCGATTGGCGATGCACCGATAGCCATTGGATCGACAAAAAAATGGAAGGCGGAGATTGAATCGGAGGTTGGCAATCAAAGCAGCAGAAGAATTGATACGGAGGAGTAGACATGATGAAACTATGAACGTGAATATATAGAATTTGAGATCTATTATATGTGTTTTAGAGCGGATTTCCTATGTATTGGTGGAAAGTGTGGGCTGAGTCTACCAAGACTAAACCATATATAATATGTTGCGATAGTTGAGTACCAAAGTGCGATGGGTGATGAACCACATATGTGGTAAGGCCGGGAAGATAGCTAAGAGTGATTGTGATGATGTTTTAACCTCAGTTCTGTGTAGATTCCGTACTAGAGATGGTAAAAGGCTTATTCCATGGAATTCCTTTTTGTAAGGATTACACAATGAAAATTAGCACCGATAGTGTTTTGTGTTAATATATATGTAACCAAGGGATATGAAAGAAGTATGTTATATATATATATATATAAATAATATATTATATATATATGGGTTGTGTTTTATATAAAACTTGAAGGGTTTGATTCCGATAGGAGGTTTGAGGTGGAGTGATTGAAGTTCCTATGCACAGGAACTGATAAATGGGCTGTAACGAGTGATGGTTGAAGATTTGACTCCATTAAGAGTTAAATACCTCGGACAAAGGTGTGGATGCATTGTTAATATGCATACTGTGGGTATATGGTGGGTAACGTGGCATCAGTTTGGCCAAGTATGGGTATATGCCGGGGACCCCTGCACCAGCTTTCCCCAATAGGCTTTTCATTAGCTATTAAAGCTATAAAGTCTACTTGAATTGAGTTATCCATCATCTGGTATTCCTAGGGCCTAGGATTAATGTCCTATAATTCTCCATGTCCTCCTCTGTCTCATTACCTTGCTTGATTTCTTCTTCCCATTCTTCTAACAAATTATGAATGCCTTCATCCATTCCTTCTTAGTACTCGCAACTACTTCACTTATAAGATGCTCCATTGATTTCCTTCCTCTATAAGGTTTTGCTGTGCTCATGTCCTTAGCCTTTCCAGGCTCCCGCCCTCATCTTCCACTACCTTGTCGTCTTGCTAGCTGATCCATATCAACATGGTTTGATATTTTTTCACAAGAAAGAGAAGTTATTTGTAAGCATCGTAGCATATTATTGTCCTAGCTTGGGTTGTCAATGTTGAAATTCTCCCTGTTCTTTGTCTTGTCTGATTTATGAGTAGACCAGGGGGTAGGGTGGGCCGTGGGCCAGTCTTGATACATGGTCAGACTCCATCCCTTCTTTCTTTTCACTACTCCCTCCCCGTTGCCTCACATACCCATTGTGGTTGACAAGCCCCTACCGAGGACATGTAAATGGGCTTAGCTTTAGCCCGGCCAGTTTTCTTCCGTGGTGTGCCATCCCATTCCACTCTTCCTAGTAAGCCAGAGCCATTCCTCTACCTTTGTCATGCTTGTCCTCAACCACAGGGATCCTACCTAGTTTCTTGGTGTGGTTATTATTCCTAGTTACCCATAGCTTGTCGTGGTTGCAACCACTGGTCCATCCTCCAACCCAACATGTTAGTTGCCCTTTGCTACCCTGAGCCTTCAATGCCAAGTGGCTACCTACCCAACCTGAGAAACTAACCCCTCTCATGCCACAATGTTCGAAGCCAGAGATCCCAATGCCACCCACAATAATTTCCTCATAGCCATAGGCCAAATCAAATCTTGACAGGCTCAAAACAAAGATGCAAAGCCATACTATTACAGCGCGATGCCTCCACCAATTTCCCCTGCATTTACCTGAGTTTCCCTTCCCAAGTACCTCTCTCTACCCCCAACAAGAATCAAACGAGGTCAACATTGCAAAGGAGGCGAAGAGCCAAGATACATACCCTTTTCCACTCAAAGGTTGGTGTCGTTGTTTCCATCACCTTCCTTCTTTGTTTTTCTAGCTGCTTACTCCACAAACCAAATTATAATTGTTACACTCCTGACTCACCTTAATTACTATGCATCTCACCTTGCCCCTGCCATTTCTTCTATCTTTCCCACCACCCTTGCATGTACTCATGCCAAGGGCCACCACACCCATCACTTTGAGCATATGGGGGGCGGTGGAATGTACCTCTACCATCCTGCGGCATGCACCCCAATCGAGGTTATAATTTTTTTATATGGATATTTTTTTAAATTTATTAAATTAATTTGTATTAAATTATATATTATTTAAATAACTTAAAAATAATTAGTAAGCATGTCTTTTAGGTTAATCACATCATTATTATTTGGTGGATGTTTGGAACAAGCTAATGTGGTTCATGATGAGGACAAAGGTGAAAAAAATCATAGATCCTAATGAATAAATAACAAAGATGCACCATAGTCTAGAATTAGTGTTAGAAACTAGCCCTTGAGAAATTCATTATTTAATTATTTATCAATAATATTAAATTATTATATACATATTATTTATTATAATAACCAAACAACAATTTATTTATTAATATTATTTATTATATATCAATTATTGATTAAAACAAAATACCAATTAATTTAATGCTGTTTGTTATTATTTATTAAGATCTATATATTTTTTCAGGTTTATTTTGATGATAGATTACATTAGATAATTTGAAATATGGAACAAATAATACTCATATGATTAATCCAAAAACATAATTACTACATTATAGATGACAAAAAAAACCTAAATTCTAACCTAAAAAAAATTAATTAAATCGAACTTCCCAAAATCAACCTTCCCACTCTTACTGGGCAAGTAAATTGTTCTTCTTTTACAATGTACACACGCTCTCAAGCTGTCACACGACAAGTAAATTGGTTTTACTTTAAGATCTACACATAAATTGATATGGATAATATTGTGTAAAGAAAAAATTATGATAACAAAACTATTTCACACTAACTTAAAATAAAATTAAGGAAGACTGCTTGTCGACAGATAAATTAGAAAATTAAAGTAATTGATTTACTCAATTACTACTGCAAACACGAAGTTGGAAGTAGATCTCGTCGTTTACATATATTGTCATATGTCGGTAAATTTGACAAAGTCAAACAAATTATTCTTAACATTCTCCATAAATAATCTGATTGTGTTATAATTGTGATCGTCTGAAGACTAGCAGACTAGTTTAACTGCTCTCGGTGCGATAAACCTCGTTGAGGCTAAAAGTGCCATGACATTTATTTATGGCACCTAAACCAGTGAAATAAACATCTAATGACAGCAAAGACGGCTAGAAGATGGCAATGATCACATGGAAGATGTCGACATGGTTAAGCGGGGCATTTAAAATCTACTCGTCTTCAAAGACGACCCGAAACATTTAATCGGACAGTCAATTCTCACACCAGATGCATGATAAATATTTTTCCGCTTTAATTTCACGAACAGTCCGACGATCGGATTTAGAGTTTCCCGAAGAACTTCGTAGCATTTTTACCACATATCCTTAGCATGTAGAATTACCTCCCTTGCAATTGGATCCTGGGTCTCGATGCTGGAGACAGAGACCGCAAAACTCAAGATTAAAATTACTGAGAAACATTTGACAATTTACGAACTTAGAAAAGGCTCAGCGGTGTCAGTCAGTACAACTTTTTATATGTGAGTTGAGACCGTCACTGTTTATATCTCTGTCTTCAAGCGAACATTGGAAAGTAATTTCCCAATCCTCATGTTCCAATCCAGGATGAGCCAGCTCAAAATCCGACTATTGGCAAGTCCTATATAATAAGAGAATAGTGAATCAAAATTAAAACAATTTGTACTATTAAATTATAAACAATATGTAAATTTTTCTTTTCTTTGTTATAAATAATGATAACTTAGAAAACCGAGTTAAAAAAATTAATGTTTAATCCTAATGTTAATACCATGGCTTATGTGTTCTAACCAATACTATGCACAAATAACGATGTTGATATATAGAATAGAATAGAATGAAAAAGTGAGTGTATGCAGTGGACCAACGCTGTCACACAAAGTTGTTAGGGATTTACTATAAGTAGAAAAAAAAATCGGTGAAAATTAATGTTTTAATAATCGAACCTCAAATGGTGATCGATCTCAAATGGTAGAAGTGAAAGCTTCTTACCTTTTCTTCATAGTCGACCTCAAATGGTAGGAGAATTCAGTTGTATGGCCCTTTCAATTATTGCAGCGCCATGAAATGATGTCTTGCTTAAGAATGAGTGCCGCCAATTCAGCCTCAATAATCCATTAGCGTGCCTCATTTGCCTCTGAAACATTTGCGTAAAGCACACAGGAACATAAAAACGAAATTGTTAAAGAAGTTAAGTCACCGAATTCTATGTCCGCCTGTGTCTTATATTGTGAATTTTTGGCAACGCTGTTAAATGACAAAATTATTTGTGAGTGATTCTCTTGGTCACGCGCTACATGTGAATTTGTACCGTTAAGATTTTCATATGTGTGTACTCTTTATTTATAGTTAATTCTAGTTAACTCTTGGTATCACAGTCTTCTTGTGTTTATTGGTGAATCATTCCGTTGCACACGCATTTTTTGTGGAGTATTTTTGACCCATTTTATATGTACGCATGCAACATGTGAAGCAACAGAACTTGTATTTTTTTATGATTCCGTTTCACTTAGACACCACAAACCCCACAATTAGTCTCAGTTCAAGCATCTAATCTAACCTCTTTGTCAAGTATTGCGTTGTATGGTACATAATGTCACTGTGTATAAGATATTGGTAGTGAGTATAAACTAAAATTTTATAAGTGATTCTAAATAGATAAGTAGCAAAACCACATTAATAAATGTGGTTGATTGATATATTTGGTAGATTTCAACTTAATATATATGTTATAGTAATTTAAAAAGTTAACATACTAAATTAATATCTCAAATCTAAGACTAATATAAAAAATTGTAAGATTATAAAGTTAGGGAATCACAAACCCAATGGATTATTAATATTATAATATTATAAACCTAATGAATTAAGAAACCAATGGGATTAATATTATAAACCCAAAAGATCAATAAACCAAAGAATTAATAAACCCAAGGAATAAATATTGAAAATTGAAGGTTATAATAATAAATCAAAGGAATTATTATTAATATTACAAACCTAAGAAGTATTTAAAGGAAACACATTAACATTAAAAACCCTTGCAATTATATTAAAAACCCACCAAGGGATTAATATTATAAACCCTTGCAATTAATATTATAAACGTAAGTGATTTTATTTTTTTGTAAGCTTGAGGAGACTACATTTTCATCATGTCCAATATATCACCCCGATCAATGCATGGAATTGAACCAATGACTTCACATTAAGGGGTGTCTTAACAAACCACCCAATCACCGTCTATCCAAGACCCCGTGGACATAGACGTAAGTGATTTCTAATATTATAAACCGAAGTAATTTATATTATAAACCCTATAATTAATATAAAACTCTAGGAATAGGAACCCTTAGAATAATAAACCCAAGGAACTATTAAAGCTAAGGGTTTAACCCAAGGGATTAATATTTTAAGCCTAAGGTATATAAATCCTAAGAAAAATATTATAAACCTTAAACAAAACATGGTTGACAATGGTTCACCATCATTTATTTTCATACTAAGAGAATCTTTGTCCCAATATTTGAGATAATATTGGACAACAATAGATCATAATTGACCATGGTCGACCATGTTTGACCAATTTTGACAATGATTAACCATGTTGACCATGGTTGACCATGATTGGTTCCATATTGAGAAAATAGTTTTCATAGACCCAAGGAATTAATATTATAAACCCATGGGATATTAATCTTAAGATAAATATTATAAAACCCAAGCAACTATAAACCCAAAGGAATAACATTGAAACCTAGCATTAATATTAAATCATAGGAATATAAAACCTAATATTAATAAGAAGAGGGGATTATTATTATAAAGCTAAGGGATTAATAAACCCAATGGATTAATATTAAAAGCCCAAGGGATTGATATTGATAATCCAAGAGATTAATATTATAAATGTAAGTGATTATTAATATTATAAACTTAAAAAACCCAAGGAATTTATATTTCAAATCCAAAGGAATATAGAGACAAAGTATTTATGTTAAACCCTATGATTAATATTAGATAATCTATCAATAATATTATAGTCTTAGAATATGAATCCTTAGATTAATAAACCCAAGAGATTGATATTATAAACCTAAGGCACTAATAAACACAAGGGATTAATACTAAAAAACCAAGGGATTAATATTGTAAACCCATAGAATATAAACTCTACGATAAGTATTATAAACCTTAAAATAAACATGGTTGATTTTCATATTGAGACATTCTTTCTCATAATGCAATGTTGGACCATAGTTAACCATGATTGATTTTCATATTGAGAGAGTTTTTTTTACAATGTGGCATTGGACCATAGGTGATTTGCATATTGAGACAATGTTTGTCAAAAAACGATGTTAGACCATGATTCACCATGGATGACCACGATTGCCACAATGTGGGATTGGACCATTTGACAATCTTTACCACAATGCAAGCAAAGTTATTGACCATGGTTAACCATAATTAACTATGGTCGACAATGTTTTATTTTCATATTGAGAAAATCTATCACAATGCGATGTTGGACCATAGTTAACCATGATTGATTTTCATATTGAGAGAATTTTTGTGACAATGTGACATTGGACCTTGGCTAACCATGATTGACCATGGTTGACCATGGCTGATTTTCATATTGAGTCAATATTTGTCACAATGCAATGTTAGACCATGGTTGACCATGGATGACCATGGTTATTGACATCGATGGCCATGATTGACAATGGTTAACCATGGTTGACTTTTATATTCAGACAATCTTTGTCATAAAGCAACGTTAGACCATGCTTGTCACAATGTGACATTGGACCATTAGACAATCTTTGTCACAATGTAACCATTGTTATTGACCATGACTAACGATGATTAGCCATGGTTTTCCATGGTTGATTTTCATATTGAGACAATATTTGTCACAATCTCACATTGGACCATTGATGGCCATCATTGATTTTCATATTCAGAGATTCTTTGTCACAATGTGATGTTGGAGCAAGGTTGACTATATTGATTTTCATATTGAGAGAATTTTGGTCACAATGTGACATTGTACTGTAGTTGACCATGGTTTATTTTCATATTGAGACAATATTTGTCATAATGCGATTTTGGACCATGGTTATTAACCATGGTTACTGTTTGTATTGAGACAATCTTTGTCGCAATGTGGCATTGGACCATGATTGACCATGATTGATTTTCATATTGAGATAATATTTGTTAGAATGTGATGTTGGACCATGGTTGACGATGGTGGGCCATGATTGACCATGGTTACCCACGGTTTATTTTCATATTAAGACAATCTTTGCCACAATGCAACATTGGACCATTTTTGTTGAAATGTGGCATTGGACCATGAGATAATATTTGTCACAATGTGACCACGATTGACCATGATTGATTTTCATATTGAGAAAATATTTTTGATAATACAATGTTGGACCATGGTTGACCGTAATGGATATTCATAATGAGACAATCTTCGTCACAATGTTGTGTTGGACCATGGTACAACATTATTAACTGTGGTCCATTATGTCTGACTAGTGTTGGCCATGATTTACAAAGGTTAACCATGGTTAACTATAGTTGACCATGGTTAACCACAATTGACCATGATTGCTTTTCATATTGAGAAAATATTTGTCACAAACCCATATTGGGATTATTATAAACCTAAGAGATTAATAAGCTTAAGGGATTAATGCTAAAAAACCAAGGGATTAATAAACCTAAGGATTTTATATTATAAACCTAAGGATTTTATATTATAAACCCAAGAGATTTATATTAGACCCTAGGAATAATATTGTAAACCCTATTAATAATATTATACCGTAGGAATATCAACCCTTGGATTAATAAACCCAAGGAACAAATAAACCCAATGGATTAATACTAAAAACCCAAGGGAATAATATTAAACCCAAGGGATTAATATTCTAGACCCAAGGTATATAGACCATAAGATAAATATTGTAAACTCTAATCCTAACTCGGTTTACCATGATTGACTGTGGTTGATTTTCATATTGAGACAATATTTGCCACAATGCAACATTCGACCATGGTTGACCATGTTTGACCATGGTTTGATGATGATTTGACCATGAGTTAATTCAAACATGGTTGACCATGTTTGACCACATTTGACACAATGTTTATCAGAATGTAGTGTTGGACCATGGTTGTCACAATGTAACATTGAACCATTAGAAAATCTTTGTCACAATGTGACCGTGGTTATTGACCATGACTCAACATGATTAACCATGGTTGACCATGATTGATTTTTATATTGAGACAATATTTCTCACAATGAGACATTGGACCATGGTTGATCGTCGTTGATTTTCATATTGGGACAATATTTCTCACAATACGATGTTGGACCATGGTTGACCATGCTTTATTTTCATACTGAGAGGATTTTTGTCACAATGTGAGGCTGGACCCTAGTTGACCATGATTGACCATGGTTGATTTCATATTGAAACAATATTGGGAACAATGCAATGTTGGACCATGGTTGACCATGGATGCCAATGGTTATTTACCATGGATGACCATGGTTGATGATGGTTGATGATGGTTGACCATGGTTGTTGTTCAAATTAAGACAAACATTTTCTAAATGTGATGTTGGATCATGATTGAGAGTGATTGACCATGATTGAATTTCATATTGAGAGAATCTTTGTTAGAATGCGAAGTTGGACCATGGTTTACGATGGTGGACCATGATTGACCATAGTTAACCAATATATGTAAACACTAAGTTAAATAATATAAGTCATAAAATAAACATGGTTGACCATTGTTTACCATTCTTTATTTTCATATTGAGACAATGTTTGTCACAAGGCAACATTGGACAATAGTTGATAAACCTAGGGATTTATATTAAATCCAAATATTAATATTATAAATGTAAGGGAATAATAAACCCAAGGGAATAGTATTAAACCCAAGGAATTAATATTTCAAACCCAAGGTAAGGAAACCCTAAGAAAAATATTATAAACCCTAAACTAAACATGGTTAACCATCGTTGATTTCCATATCGAGACAATCTTTTCCACAATGGAACGTTGGACCATGGTTGACCATAGTTGACAATGATTGATTATCATATGGAAATAATCTTTGTCACAATATGACATTAAACCCAAGGGTTTAATATTATAAAACCAATGTATACTAACCCTAAAATAACGTTCACCATGGTTGACCATGGTTGACAATGTTCGACCATGGTTGACGATGTTTGATGATGGTTAGCGATGGTTGACCATGGTTTACGATAGTTGACAATGGTTAACCATGGTTATAAACCACAGTTGGACCATGGTTGATTATTGTTATAAAAGAAAGAGCTTTATATTAAACCGTATGATTAATATTATAAACCGTGTCATTAATATTATACCTTAGGAATATGAACCCTTATATTAATAAACCTAAAGGGTGGATCTTATAAACCCAAGGGATTAGTATTGTAAAGCCAAGGTATGTTAACTTTGAGATAAACATTATAAATCATAAAATAAACATGGTTGAAAATGGTTGACAATGGTTGACGATGATTGACCATGATTGACCGTGATTAACGATGGTTGACAATAGCTGACCATGGTTGATTGTGATTAACGATGGTTGACAATTGTTGACCATGGTTGACCATGGTTAACAATGGTTGAGGATAGCTCACCATGGTTGACCGTGATACAATGGTTGATTTACATACTGAGATGATCTTTATTACAATGAGACGTTGGACCATTGTTGACCACGATTATAAACTCAAGGGATTTTTATTAAACACTAAGTTTAATATTATAAACCCTATGATCAATAGTATACCCTAAGAATATCAACCCTTAGATTAATAAATCCAAGGCTTTAAGACTAAAACCCAAGGGTTTAATACTAAAACCCAAAGGGTCAATGTTATGAACCCAAGGTATTTTAACTTTCAAATAAATAATATAAACTCTAAAATAAACATCGTTGACCACGATTGACAATAGTTTAGTTATAATCGAAAGTCTTAAGGTTAAATTATTAATAATTAATAATTGATCAATTACTAATTATTATCAATTATTATTATTTATGATTAATTAATTATGTAATTAATAATTAATTATTTTATTATATTATTAATATTATGGTATTCAAATTTCGCCTCTTCTATTATAATAATTTAAATAATAATTATTAACAATTAACAATAATTAATATTTAATATAATATTATAATTTAATAAATATTAATATTATATGGTTAATTGTTTATTAATTTTTATGATTAATTATATAATAAACAGGCAAATTTGATCTTTAACATCATATTTCATTTACATCATGCCAAGAGATGACCAATTAAGCTCTATTTTATTATATATAATTATAGAAACAAAAAAATTAATATTTTAATATTTTAATATAAATGCCATATATATTTTTATATTTATTTTAATAATATCGCTTTTTTTTTATAATTTTTAATAATTATATAATGTTCAAAATAAAGTATAACTAAAATACATTTGAATATATTTATAATTATTTTAATATCAAAAGCAATTAAAAGTAATAATAAAATAAAGTCTTATCATTAAAAGATTTAGTAATATAGTATTTAAATAAAAACACTTTCTTCCATAATCAGTCTATGTTTAATGATATATACAATTCTTCTGCACAATATAAATAAGACAGCTAAAATAGAATCTACATAGATGAAACCTAAAAATTAAACAAAACATAAATTTACATTTATTAGTTTTTCCATTATGCTCATATATTAGTTTTCAGATTATCCTTAAAAGTATAATAACTAAACCTAAATTAAAATAATTTATCATTCTACAGCGAACACGAAAAAGAAACTGCAGGAAACTATTAATTCAAATCAACTCACCGTACTCGCAACAAACTAAACAGTCAAAGCAACTCGCTGTAAAGATTATGTATTTAAGCAATATCTGTAAAGATTTTATATTTTAAAGGAATCACGAAATTCAGAAAGATCTCACAACTCCAATGACAAAACCAAACATTATAAATATTATAAATTTTAAAGCAATAACTAAATTTGTAAAGGTCTGATAACTCTAGTAATAAAACGAAACATTCAAATTAACCCACGAATTTTAAAGCATTCATCAGATTTGGAAATCTCAGCGACGAATAGTTGCGGGCTTGGTAGGAAATCATACATTTAAAAGAGATCTGGTTATATGTACGAGATTTTATAAAGTCTAAAAGCAAAATGTTGTCCATACAAATTATTTTTCGAAGTGTACAAATTGTAGTTCAAAGTCATGTGGCTGACATTTTGATGACAATTAAATTGTATTGAATTCAAAATTTGGAGCATTCGAAAATTTGAAAGAAGTGTTTATAGGATTTTGAAATGGAAATAAAGATGCCAGGTAAATAATTTATGTCTACATTTAATACACAGTTTTATTCCGTCCAACAAACCCGTTCGAATACACAAATTGAAACCAGTACCTTCTTCTAAAAAAATCGAGGTAAAAAATGATATATGATCATTCGAACATAATAAAAGGTCATTGGTTAAAACGATGTTTCTGCAAATTATATCACTTACCATAGCATTCACTTTATCAAGAATGATCCTGCAATGCAATACACAGTCCTTTCCAAAAAATATTCAGGTATAAAGGTTTATTTCATAAATACATCAAAACACAGACTATCGAACCGGAGGTCCGCTTCCTAGAACAAGAATAGTAAAAAAATCTAGAAACCCTAAAAAATAAAAAAATCTTCAAACGACAGAAGCTTCAGAGGTTTTAAGATAAACTCCCATATCGTGTCGCGCCGAAGGTAGAAACGATCTCCAACCACGAGAATATGCCACGAATGATGAACTGATTTGGCAATTTCTTTGTCATTCTTTTTTTCAGTACTAAAAAAGCATAATATTATATTGATATCAGATATTGAAATTGAAATATACATATTGTAATACAAATATTCCTTAACATAAGCGCTATTGGCAATGTCCAGAAAAATACATATCTTCTATGAGATAATAATGATTGCAATTTTAGGGAAATATTAGTCTATAGTCCATATAGAACAAGATTACAGATAGAAAAAACAAGTATGTGTAAGTTGCATTCCTGAGACAGTATAATAAAGATGTCATAGATACATGATCCCAGCAACAAAACAGTCTTGCATTGCAGATAAGTAGCGATATTTGGATTAAGACGTTGTTGTCCAGACAATGACTGTACAGCATCAAGAAAGAAACAACAAAAGTATAATAAAAGATGTCATAGATACATGATCCCTGCAACAAAACATTCTTGCATTGCAGATAAGTATCAATATTTGGATGAAGATGTTGTTGTCCAGACAATGACTGTACAGAATCAAGAAAGAAACAACGAAAGCTCACTTGAGTAACCAGTGTCTTTCAGCAGCTTCGTCTACCTGACAATTCTTTTGTAAAGTTTTCCACTCAGCAAAAAAAAATATTGTTCAGGTAATTCACCATCCAACCAGGAGAGGAAAAACAGATATAACAAGCACAAAATTTTGTGAGTTGTCAAGTCAATCCTAGCAGAGGACACTGTTAAGCCCGATGGCCAAGCTTCAAGATTCCAGTTGCAGTGTTCCTTCCACGGAGATGCAGTGCTTCATATCACCTTCCCATCAATCCATATCAAAAATAAACTTTGTTGTATCAGCATCTGTATGTTAGAAATAATATTATGTGACCGAATTTGTAAAAACATAAAAACAAACTCTTCAATAAACTCTACACAGCATAAAAAATTCAAAAAATATAAGGGTGGGAGAAATCATATCCAGTGAAGGGGAAATCTTCAATGTTAGTGCTCTCTTTGTCATTGTCCTCTTCCGCGGAGTCCATACAAATCTGCAATAACTATTTGTTCGAAATGCTAGTCATTTTATGAGCTCATCGATCTGCACGAACCTCCGTAGTCTCCTCCTTTCCTCTGATGATATCTTGCATTCCGAGGTGGGCGTGACCTCCAGAAGTGGACGCTCTCTCTCTGGCAGCTTTATATAAATTATGCAAATCCTGTCGCCACCAATCGCCATGAACTACCAGGGTAGAGGCACGAGACTGCTCAGGCAAAACCACTCCCCGCCTCTGCAGAGACCACAGGTCGAACGTCTGGATCTAAACAGGTTCTGCACATTGAGCCGAGTACATGCCATAAACAACATTCCAAACAATGTGGAACTGATGTTATAGGTTGAATGGATTTAATGGTTCCTCCTCAGATATTACAGGTTTAAAATCAGAAAAAATCTTTAAACTTAATAGTAAAATCACACTACTACAAAATGAAACTTGTTTCCTCTTCAGAAGTTACAGATTTAAAATCAATATATATATATATATGAATATGAGTTGTCTTTTTGGAGATTCCGGTGACGGAATCCGGAGTAAGAAATTGAGTTTAAATCTTGATTTGATGCAGTTAAATTGGTTTTTTAACTGCATATTTGGATTTAGCAGCCTGAAAAACCCCTTGGACGCTTTGATTGTGCAGAAACTAGCTATCAAATTTGCGATTCCAATAAATTGCTGCCGGATTTTGACCGGAAAAAACCACTAGAAAAACTTTCAAAAAATCGTTAAAAAAACAAACTCTATATTATATATATATATATATATCATAAATATTGTTTGTATGACCCAGTAAAGCTTAGTAGAAGATGAAACAACAAAAGGCCAAGAATTTAAATCACAGCTCCCTTGCACGGCCAACCGAATTTGCGCATACTTATTAAATAATTGTTTTTTCATCGCTTCATTCTGCCTAGCTCTCTCTCGCAACAACCATGGATCTACGATTCAGACGAAAGCATATTTGACTGGATTGAATCCGCCCCATTCAATTAAATTTTAAAAAACAAGTGAACGTTGCCCCATCCACTCAAAGTCGATATAAAAACACCTGCAAAAAAATACACCTGCATTAACGGCATATAAACCAATTAACATAAAATATCATCGCAACATTATTATAATGACAGTAGTTGAAAAATTGGATCACAAGAAAACATTAAAAAAACGCAAACATCATTCATGGCACATACGACAGACTTTGGCAGTTCCTTTATTTTCTCATTAAATCGTAGGAAGAATTTGCATATTTTGTTCACACCAAATATTCTTAGAATATAATAGTCACTGGATTAAAAAAGAATTTTTT
>APFE030578012.1:0-12002 GCA_000404065.3 Pinus taeda
GTTTATATATTTATAATTTGAATTTCAAATTACAAAATTATTTCATATCATAGATATTATAAATAATTTGGTTATTTTTAAAATTGGTGATTTATTATTATTTTTTAAAAATTGTTAAATAAAACTATAAGACTAATTTTTTTTTGTATATTTAAAAAGAAGGCTTTGAGAATCTTGTGATATAAATTCTCTACTAACGAGGCCAGTCAACCACATGAAGGTGGAAGTTCGTTTGCCCCCTCCCTCTCACTCCTAATTTATCATTATACTACTATATCACTCATCACTCCCCCAATTCCACCTCCTATGTGATTTCCCTATGCAATAGATTAAAGTTAATTTGGGCTACCCTTCACTTATAGATTATATAATATTAATATTTCACTCGACACTCTTCCAATCACCCCATTTAATTTATTGTGCAATAAAGTTAAAATGAAAATAGGCATCAAATTTTGATCATTAAAAAAATATTATTGCAAATACAAAAAGATGTCATATCAAATTTTGCTCATTCTCACACTAATTCACACATTCCAAGCATATACACAATCACAATTAACAAATGACAAATAAACAAACAACTCAATCAAATAACAATCATCATTACATTAAAAAATATAATAGATATACAAGCATCACATCAAATTTTCATCATTCCATAAAATATATATATATATACACAACTACTCAAACATCCTATAAGATTTTCAATCATTACATTCAATGACATTGTAAATACACAAGCATATAAACATTCATTCACATTTTATTAGACAATATTGTAAATTCACAAAATATTGCGCTAAAGAATACTAACACACAATCATAAATGCATACAATCAAGGCTACAAACACATAATAAAAAATGCGTACAATCAAGAGTACAAGCACACAAACAATCAAGAGTACAATTCAAGTGCTAATAATTACAAACAAGATTGTAAGTACATAAGCAATATAAATGCACAATAAATATACAAACATACCAACATTGCAAATGCATAAACAATCAAACATCAAAAGCATTGCAAATACACAAGCATACAAACATCCAATCAAATTTTCTGACTACACACGCATATCTATAAATACATACAAACATTGGATATCAAATTTTGATCATCATACAAAGAAGATTGTAAATATCCAAACATACAAAATTAATGTAGATGGTAAATCAAGCCATATGCTAAAGAAATTTCACACACATTTCAAAGTACACATCAAAAATGTCATCCACATTCATTATAAATCTACAACTATGTAAATAAAGTCAAAACAACAACCATTCTCATACACAATCACAAATACACAACAAATAATGAACATCACAAAAATCATTGTAAAGACACAAATATACATTGAATATTACATATCAAATTTTGGTCACACACACAAAAATAGTTTTGAATGCACAAACATAATATAGATACCAAGCACCAAGCATTAACAAATAAAACTCTCACACATTTCAAAATACAACATGTCACACATTCATTGTAAAACACAATCATATAAATGAAACCCAAACAACAATCATCATAGAAAATGCTACATTTAAATTGGTGATCACAAAGTAATAGAAAAACACATCAATTGATGTATAGAATAAAAACATACAACTTGATCATACAAAAATTCAATCACTCAATAGGCACACAATTCTTTTTGCAATTACCATACACCAACCAAATCAATTTACATATAATAAAGACACACAACTTGATTATACACAAATTGAACCACTAAACAAGCATCCAAAAATTGTGCAATTATCACAATAACCCATGCTTGGAAAATATTATATTGATTAAATCAAATGCATTACATAACTTCAAGTTGATTTAAGATTTAAAAATTTCAATTAAATGTTATCATTATTTATATTTCAGATGCATTATTTGATACCTTTAATTTAAAATCTAATAAGCAATACAAACACACGATAAATACACAAACATACCAAGCATTGCAAATGCACAAACATTCAAACATCAAAAGCATTACAAATACATAAGTATACAAACATCCCATCAAATATTGTTACTACACACAAAATTATAAATACATGCAAACTTTGCATATCAAATTTTGAACATCATACATAGAAGATTGTAAATATCCAAACATAGAAAATTAATGTAGACAATAAATCAAGCCATATGCTAAATAATATCCACACACATTTCAAAGTACATATCAAACATGTCATCCACATTGATTATAAATGCACAACTATGTAAATAAACTCCAAACAACAACCATTCTCATACACAATCACAAATACACATCAAATAATGAACATCACAAAAAACATTGTAAAGGCACAAAGATACATTGAACATTACATATCAAATTTTGGTCATAACACACATAGAAAAGTTTTGAATGCAAACATAATATAGATACCAAACACCAAGCATTAACCAAAAAAAGTCTCACACATTTCAAAATGCATATTAACATGTCACCCATTCATTGTAAAACACAATCATATAAATGAAACTCAAACAACAACCATTACACTAAATTATGCATTTAAATTCATGATCACAAAGTAATAGAAAAGCACATCAATCATTGTATACAATAAAAACATACAACTTGATCGTACAAAAATTCAATCGCTCAATAGGCATACCAAAAATTTTGCAATTACCATACACCAAATAATCAATGTACATGCAATACAGAAACCCATGCTTGGAAAAATATTATGTTGATTAAATCAAATGCATTTACATAACTTCAAGTTGATTTAAGATTTAATATTTTTAATTAACATGATATTTTTAATTTACAATCTATTAAACTAAAACTATCTAGTTCTAAAATAAACAAATAACAGTAAATGAAAAAGTAAGGTGCAGAGAGGAACACAAACCCTTGAGGATAGCTATGGTCCATCCTCAAGAGTTATGAGGAAGGGCTTTTAGCCCTTTCAAACAAAATGATACTTTTTATTATTATAGTGTTTTTAAAGGAATTACATAATAAAGATGAAAAATAAATGAATGCCAGTTTATTTTGGGTCATGATAGTATAATGAATTCATGTCATGAATTCATATCGACATGTAGATATTTCATCTATCCTAGCATGCTTGTATATTCTTCATGTCTTTTTTTATCATCTGCCCAAAAAAAAACAGTTATTAAAATTTAATGGTCATTTATGCCTTATCTGTAAAGTAGCAAAAACTTTATGAAAAATCAAATTTAATATTTTAGGCAAAGTAACCAACATAATTTGATAATTGAAAGACAATGAATGGATTGAAAGTTCATATCAGGCATTGAATTTACCTTTGCATCATTGACCCTACATTCTTCAACCATGACATGCCTATCCAACATAAGTCATCGTACTCCCATATAACCTACAACCCATCTGGACATATTCATCAAATTAAAAGATATATTCAATTAAATGCAAACAATTTAGTACAACACGGAGTTTGATGGTTTTGAAAACAAAAAATAAAAAAATAATTATTTTTTTCACTAATAAAAAAAATTAAAATACGACTATAAAAATCATTTTTTCTCACTAATAAAAAAATGAAAATACAATAATAAATAGATTTATTATCAAAATCATCACATTTATCAATATAATTCTATTTATTATCAAAATCATCACAACTATCATATAAATTATAAATGAATGGACATACAAGAAAACGCAGAATAATCAGTCAAGACTACCTTTGAGGGGTTTTTGGGAGAATGTACACTGCATTGGGAGACCCTGCAACCAACTGTAAGCCCACTACTTTGTATTATGCTCTGTAATATAATATATTAAGTGTGCATTCATATATATCTGTAATATATAATATAATATAATATATATCTCTGTGATATAATATATTAAATATATATTATCTGTAATATATATAATATAATATAATATAATAAGTTTGCATGCATGTATTTATGCTCGGAAGATAATATATAATTTATTTGGCAAGGTCTCCACCACACATGTAAATGTAAGGCCATGTAAGGGTGTACAAGTTCTCCAACACACATGTATTCACCATTTTTTATAATGATGAGTGGGAGAAATTGAAATTTATATAAATATAATCGTAATAATAACAAACACTGAATGAGAGTTAGAGTGACAACTCAAAGCCTCTCATATGTCAGAATAATTTAGCCGTGGGTGAGATTGGATTATATACTGAGCCTCTCCATCAGTATGGAGGGTGTATGGAGGGTGTTTGGGGAGCTGGAGAGGATAAAGGGGTGACCCAAATCAAATCCATATGGTCCACATGTGACTGTATGAAAATTTGAGCCATTAAATTACAAGTCCAACATAATCCAGAAATTCAATATAAACCAAATATACTGAATCCAAATATTAACCGAGAAATTCAATCAGACACCTGGAGACATACCAGTAAAGGGATTTATGATATAGTTAGATAACCAGATAATAGGCAGTAGGACCAGTGAAGTTTGACTAATCGATTCCCGAACATCTGGAAGGAATACCCTCTAGAATCCAACCCCACCTCCTGAACCTACTCATTCTCGATCTCCCGGGCAGGGAATGAAAATAGTAACGAAATAAACAATATAGATTTTTGAATAATAGATAGGTTTCAGGCTTCAGCTACTAATGATAAAATAAATCGCTGAAGAGCATTGCTGGGTCCTTGGATGTAATATGATTAACCAAGAAAAAGCTAATGCAGATTGCATCAATAATTCAGAGCAAAACCTGAGATAGCTAATGCAGAAACAATCCCTTATATTATTTATAAAATAAATCACTAAAGAGCATTGCTAGGCCCTTGGATGTAATATGATTAACCAAGAAAAAGCTAATGCAGATTGCATCAATAATTCAATGTAAACCCTGAGATAGCTAATGCAGAAAGAAACAATCCCTTATAGTATTTAGGAAACATACAGAAAGTTAGGAGAGAAACTTACCCACTTTTACAAGAAATTCAATGCAAGTAGAATCTGAACAATCTCCTAATCACACATGCAATCGACAAAAGACTTTAAAATAGAGTCAGTCAAGAAAATGCTATGCTTACCTCCGAGGGACATTATATTTGCACCGACCTATGCACCATATACGAAGGTGTATTTACGCCCTTAAGGGAAGGGTCGCCGTTAATTCCATCTTTTAACAGCAGGCTCTCAGGAATTTCTCCTCTGAAAAATGCTTCCACGCTGGCCATATTCAAAAGGCATGCTCTGTTTCTCTCACATTTTGTGCAACGAGGGATCTATGCTGCCGCCTCAAACGATCTGACTAAAAAAACCAAGTAACAGGAATTTATATGATTTAATTTTAAAAACCAAGAAACCATGGATGCACATGATTTAATTTAAAAAACCAAGAAACATGGATGCAGAGGATCTAGCTTAAAAAACCAAAAAATCGCCTCACTAGATGCAGAGGATCTGATTTAAAAAACCAAGAAATCGCAGACTGTACGGAATTTGACGATGGCCATATCCAACCGTGATATTGGCAGGCCCTGTTTCTCTTCATTTATGTGCAAATGAGGGATCTATACTGTGGCCTCTCGCCAAGGATGCTGAAGATCTAATTTAAGAAACCAAACAACACTGAAAATCTCAATTTATTTACAGGATTCGAGCTATGCCGATGAATCTTCTAAAATAAAATTGATTCCTCTCTCATTCAGCTAATCTTATTTGCCAACCATAACCAAAGTGATCCATACTGGAAAATAAAGTTACCGGAATGCCTCACTTTACCTGTCATCGAGTCGGATGCCACATTTAACTGTGATCCCTGGGCAGAGTTGTCTTGATTCAATAATTGATGCACTACTTAAGACCTCTGCCTCTCAGGGAACACAAGCACGCCTCTGCCTCTGCCTCCTATGGAGCTCCAAACGCACGATACTAGACCACACAATGCAGGAAACTCTGAAAGGAGGAGGAGGAGAGGCACTGCAATGCCAATGCCAATATGAATCCAAAATTTGAATAGAATTAAAGCAATCAACATCCTTGACCGTTGAGATAACCCTGTTCAATAAGCAGCGCCACTTATCTCTCGCACTTTTCTATCACAAACAATCAATTGCATCGCTGGTTATCTCTCAGATGCTAATGCCAGGTTATCTCTCGCATGCTAATGCCAATTTTGTTTGTAACGGACAGCTCAGATTATCTCTTAGATGTGAAAGATACTGCAGTGTTTTTTCACATTTACACAACAAAAAAAGCACAATCCATGTCATTCAATCAAAAATAGTAATAAAGACACAATCCATGTAATTCAACCAAAATAGTAATAAAAGCATAATCTATGTCATCGAGGCAAAATTAGTAATAAAAGCACAATGAATGTCATCCAATCAAAAATAGAATCCACTCACTAGAGTGTTGGTTAATTTTTTAAAAATAAAAGCATGTAGATATAGAAGAAGGGTCAAAACCCCTTAGATTATCTCTTAGATGTGGAAAGATGCTCTAGCTTTTTTTCACATTTACACAACAAAAGCACAATCCATGTCATCCAACCAAAAATAGTAATAAAGACACAATCCATGTCATTCAACCAAAATAGTAATAAAAGCATAATCTATGTCATCCAAGCAAAAATAGTAATAAAAGCATAATCAATGTCCTCCAATCAAAAATAGAATCCACCCACTATAGTGTTGGTTAATTTTTCTAAAACAGAAAGCACAATCAATGTCATCCAATCAAAAATAGAATCCACCCACTATAGTGTTGGTTAATTTTTTTAAAATAGAAGCATGTAGATATAGAAGAAGGTTCAAAACCCCTTTTTTGACATTTTCATCCTAGTTTAGGAATTAAATAATTAAACCTAATTAAAATAATCAAAGAACCCTTATACTCTTGCGATAACCTATCTCAATTTTCTCCTCTCATAAGCACTATGATTTATCATGTATGTCAGTTTTCTCCTCTGATAAGCACTATGAGTTATCCTATGTCAGTGTTCTCCTCTGATAAGCACTATGACTTATCCTCTGTCAGTTTTATACTATGGTTTTCCCACATTCCGATGTTGCTAATGGTCAATGCCTAAATTTCTATTCATTAAACTCATCACTTTTTTCTAATCTACGAAACAACTAGGTAGTTGGCAACAACTTGAAGCATGTTAAGATGAGGCTTGTGTTAACACCATTGGACACATACTTACACACTGTGTCTCAAAATCTCAAGTTGTTTCTTTTACCCCTTTGCTCAACTAGCAACATTTTCTTGTGATGTTCTTATCTTTTTTCTTTTTTTCACAAAAATATCTACTACTTTTGCCACGAAATTAGTTCAAAATCATAATTATTCTCTTCCTACTCTACTTTTAATGCTTTTTTGTAGGCTTTTGTAATTTGTTCTTTCCTTTGCCACACTTGCTCAAAATGTTATTTACTAGTTTCTTAATGCCAAAAGCCCATATTCCTAAATGTAATCTCTCATATGTCAACACCTATATGTTGATGAATTAATCAATCCCTAATACAATTGAATTAAATTCTTCACGATCGCAGGTATAGTATTTCATCCAAGGCATCCAAACTTAAAAAATGATGACTTCTTGGAGCATATCATAGCTCTGACACCAAAATGAAATGGTCTCACTTGCAATAATATTGTTCTCTCTAAACAACAACAAACCCTTTTGCAAGTTTTCTTCCTCACATCGATGCAAAGCTCAAACTCTTCCCATTTTCCTTCTTGGAACATCCCTCCTAAATATCTTCCAAGACGCTGAGCTGCTTGGTATTTCTCACAATCAAGAAACACTTAGTTTGATTGGCGAAGGGAATAAGAAACATCGATTCTATCATTGGAGATATTGTCATTTTGATAATGAATGTTGTGACTTGTAGGAAAAAATGGTCAATGCCTTCCTTATTGAACAACATCTAACAACCATGAAGTGTTGACATTAATGATGCATACCTAGATATTAATGTTAATAATTCAACCTCCACCCACCCTTAGTGGGTTCTCATGGTGGAAAACTATTGTGAGAACAAGAATGAAGCTCCCTTCACTTAACAATTTCTAGATCAAGCCACCATCTACACAATTAATCATATAAGAATGGAGCTCTCTTCACTTAATAGTTTCTAAATCAAGCAACAAATTGCACATTTAATCATAGACAATGGAAACAAAAAGAACCTACTTTCTCAACAATTGATTGAAAAAGTCCAAATTTCTACCACTCATCCCCAACCATATCATATTGGGTGGGTTCATTAAGCGGTACCTACTTTATGTTTGTAGTGTTTTATCATATTTTCCATTAGACCATTCATTGATAGAGTTGATTGTGATGTTACACCCTTCTATTGTTGAGATGTGATTTTTGTCGAGCCCTACCAGTTTCAAAAAAAGGCACAAAATTGTGGGCATTATAACTTCTACAAGCTCTGCAAGGATAATAAGATCTACAATGTCATCTATTCTTTCTCTTATTCTGAATTTTCTATAAGATAAGTTATTAACCATATCAATATCCATGAGTTCAAAATGTTTGATATGTTCCAATGCTCATCCCTTTCGACATTCATATACTTTCTTTATAGTGCTCCCACTTTTGCATGGAGATGTATTTTTGAGCACCGAGTCCAACTCCAATCCTCAACGTACTTTAAACCACTCCCTCGTTAGCATCTTCTTCATGGTTCACCTCCAACTAAGGATATGAAAGTCATATTTTTTGCATAGGCGTTTCCCCAACAAATGATTAACTTAATCTTATTAGGAGGACATTCTATAACTGAACATCATGCCTCTACAATTATTCCATACACTCTCATTTCAACATCAATTCTTCTATTATCCAATGAGGTTATTCCTACCATCTCAGTTCCTATAAAGAAACAATGATGTCTTTCACTAGAAAGAGTGTATAATCAATAGAAATTGGTGACGATTTTTTTTCATCGTCGCAAAATTGATCATACTTTTTCCATAGTTCATATTGGATTTAGTCCAAATGTGTAATATATTTGTGTGTTCTTTATTTTGTACTTTATGCCTTGTAGTTTATCTACCTTATCGTTAATATTTCGTTGGTGATTCGGTCAAAGATGATGACTCACCTAACTTTGTATCAGATATTTGTAACCCTTGGATACTTGGTCAAGTATGATCACTCTCCACCATTTATGTACAAATATAACGACATAAAACAATAGTGTACAACATGTATGATTCAATGTTCTCCTTTTGGAACTTTCATTCTTCTTTCTTCTATGAGTATGTATAATGCAAGTTGCTTATACTCATATTAATTGGCAATAGAGGAAAATGTAGAACGAGAAGCCAAATTGACAAACCTTTCCATCTTTTGAATTTTGTATGTGATGTAGTATCCATTATAGATGGATGTGTGACCTTGCACATAAGGTCTACCAAGGAGGTTGCATGTGCTCTACACTGCATCCATATTATGGCTTTAAACCTTCCACAACTATAAGTTGTAAGACCTCAACACTTCTTTTGAACACTATTGCGTACTTGTCTTCTTTAATGTATGATTAGTTGGGAACTAATGTTTCCCACCTTCCGGTGATGCTAACATTGAATGCCTAAACTTCTATTTGTTAAACTACTCACATTTTTATAATCTACGAAACAACTAGGTAGTTGGCAACAAATTGAAGCATGTTAATATGAGCTTCTGTTAACATTTTTGGACACATACCTACACACCGTTTCTCAAAAGCTGAAGTTGTTTCCTTTACCCCTTTGCTCAACTAACAACATTTTCCTTTCATGTTCCTATCTTTCTTTCACAAAGACATCTACTTCTTTTGCTACAAAATTGGTTCAAAATCAAAATTATTCTATTCCTATCCAATTTTAATGTTTTTTTGTGGGTTTCTATAATTGGTTCTTTCCTTTGCCACATTTGTTAAAAATGTCATTCACTAGTTTCTTAAAGTCAAAAGCCCATATTCCCAAATGCAATCTCTCCTATCTCAGCAACTATATGTTGATGAATTAATAAAGCCACACAATGGAGGAAACTCTGAGAGGAGGAGGATACACACTACATTTCCAATGCCAATGCCAATATGAAATCAAAAATTAAAACAAATTAAAGCAATCAAGAGCCTTGATTGTTGAGATAACTTGTTTGATAAGTAGCACCAATTATCTCTCGCACTTTACTATCACATACTGCCAATTTTATTAAGAGTGGAGGGTTGGGCTTGCAACGCTGGTTATCTTTATCTTTTCAATGTTGATACCAATTATGTTTGCAAAGGGGGGCTCAAATTGCACAATGTGGAAAGATGCTCCAACTTTTACAGCGAGACAACAAAAGCTACGATTAGACAACAAAAGCACAATCCATGTAGTCAAACCAAAAATAGAATCCACTATAGTGTTGGTTAAATTTTTTAAAATATAAGCATGTAGATATAGTAGAAGGGTCAAAACCCCTTTTCATGTCATCATGATGAATTTTTAATATTCTATTTTAGGAATGAAATAATTGAACCGAATTACAATAATCAAAGAGCCCTCACACTATGTCAGTTTTCTCCTCTAATAAGAAATGTGAGTTATTCTACATCAATTTTCTCCTCTGATAAGGACTATGAGTTATCTCTTAGATGCTGCTATCACAGACTACCAATTTGGAGAGGAGGGTTGGGATTGCTGGATGTGGAAAGATGCCCCATTCAATGGAGGATGTAGGCACCTTTTACAACTAAACATAAAAAGCAAACCCTTTTGCATAGAGTATACTTTGGTTTTGCTTTCTCACATTAACACAAAGCTCAAGCTCTTCCCAATTTCCTTCTTGGATCATCCCTCCTAAATATATTCCAAGATGCAAAGTTGCTCGTTGCTTCTCATAATCAAGAAACACTTAGTTTGACTCATGAAGGGAAGAAGAAACATCGATTCAATCAATAGGATATATTGCCATTTTGATAATGAATGTTGTGACCTGTAGGAAAAAGAGGTCAATGACTTTCGTATTGAAAAACATCAAACGATATAAGTGTTGACATTGATGATGCACACCTAGATATTAATGTTAATAATTCAACCTCCATATACCCTCAGTAGGTTCTCATGGTGGAAAACTACTATGAGAACAAGAGTGAATCTCTCTTCACTTAACAATTTTTAGATTAAACAAAAACTTGCACAATTAATCATAGACAATGTCTCCATTTGTGGGTCCTTTATTGGTGGCTTGGTATAATGTGTTAAAGTTGAATGTTCCTTTTGACTCTATACAAAGCATTAGGCACTTGGTTGAAGTATACTAAGGCCGCTAAATTGAGCAAGTGAACATTTGCCAAGGACCATTTAATCCTATGTGTTGTTTAGACATTATTGTGCCTAATAAAATTTGATATGTACTCAACTATTAATATATAATGGCTTTAGCAAGTATGTTTATGCATGATTTGAATCATATGGTATAATTTGAAGCCTATAGCTATTTTCATGATGGACAACTTTTAGGTTGTTGGTGCTTAGGTACATAATAGGGAGAACATGTATGGTACTATGAGTTTGTTTAGCCTATTCACTTACAAGTGAGAAAATTCAGCACAATAGACACTTTATATCATAGAGATGTTTGGTAGAATTCAATAAAATAGTGGACACTTCATACAAACATATCCTAGAGCTGCTACAATTTTTTATATGATTTCTCCCATATGTGTGGATTCTTTTTCCCTTGAGAGGAATTAGAGCACCTATGTTTATTTTTGGATTAGATTTCGGTGAAGAGAAATTGATTGGGATCAAGGAAGGTAGAAAAAATTGGTTTGTGTTTATAATACCCTTAAGCTTCTTCTCACAAAGAGCTATGGTACAAAAATGTCCTTTGAGCAAATGAAACCAACGAATATGGCATGTCAATTAGGAGATTCAACTAGATTGACTTCCCTTATTCCCTATGATTTGAAACCCTCACAAATGTTCCAAAACACAAAGAGAATCTTGTTGAAGTATGTAGAGCATGTG